>PVIW01000406.1:400234-522746 GCA_004026585.1 Noctilio leporinus | reverse complement strand
AAAACCGTACTGTGTAACCTACCAGAATGGCTAAAAAAAAAAAAAAAAGACAATACCAAGTGTTGCAGGGTATGGAATAACTGCAATCCAGATACACTGTTTTTGTATATTTCAATGATACCAACCACTTTGGAAAATATTGGTAATATCCACTAAAACTGAACCTGTTAGACCCTATGACTCAACATTTCATTCCCAGAAATTTACCCAATGGAAATGTGTACATTCACAAATCAAAAGTAGAGTCAAGAATATCTGTAGCTGCATTATTTGTAATGTTTCTTTGTAATGTTTGTTCATGTGTAATGTTAGCTTTGCATTGCTGCTTAGTGGCTTGAAGCAATGCCTACTTATTCTCTTACAGTTCTTTAGGTCAGTAGTCTAAAAAGGGTCTCACTGAGTTAATCAGGGTGTTGGCATGCTGCTTGCTTTCCAGAAGCCCAATTGAAGAATTCCTTCCCATGTCTTTTCCAGCTACGGCACGGTGTCCATTTCCTTGGTTTGTAGCCCCATGTTTTATTGCCTGTTCTCCTTTTGCTTCTGTTTTCACATGACCTTCTTTTCTGACTACCTTAAATTCTTCTTATAAAACCCCTTTTATTACATTTGGCCCACCTGAATAGTTCAGGATTATGTTGATACCTCAAGATTCTTAATCACATCAATAAAATTCTTTTTGCTATCCTCACAAGTTCTGAGGATTAGGATGTGGACCTATTTCCAGGGTCATTATTTGGCCTACTGTAGTTCCCAGACTAGAAACAACCTAAATGTTCATTGAGAATGGATAATTGAATAGTGGCATATTTATAGAATTGAATACTAAAAAGTAATACAAATGAAAGAGCTATTACTTAACTCAGAAACATGGGTAAATTTTTCACAAAACAATGTTTACAAAAGAAGCCAGGAACAAAAGAATATATACTTTGTGATTTCCTTTATATAAAGTTCAAAAACAAGCAGAAGTAACCTGCAGCTATTGAAATCAGTAAAAGAGTTAACTTTGGGAAATGTTAATGACTGAAACCCAATGAAGATTTTTGGAGTGCTAGTAATAATCTATTTGTATAACTTAATTGAGCTGTACACATATGATTAGTGCAATTTTCTGTAAGCATGTTATGCTCCAGTAAAGAAACTATGAGTAACTATGACTTCAAATTATAATTGTTTGACTTAGGGCAATTACCATCTTTTTTCCAGTCAACTTTATGAAGTTAAATGCTTACTGATGAAGGGGCAAGAGAAGTGAGTTACATAGAGTAATAAAATAAAATTCTTTGAAAGTGATACTGAGAAAAAGAACATACATGTGATTCAGTTAGAAAAATAATTTTTTAAAAGATTATTTTTAAAGCGAGGGGAAGGGAAAGAGGCAGAGAGGGAGAGAGACTTCGATGTATGTTTGCCTTTCACCTGCCTCTAGCTACAGACCTGGCTGGAGACCTGGCTTGCAACCTGGTTATTTGTGCCCTGGCTGGGAATCGAACCAGCGACCTAGAAAAATAATTTTGACAGCACGGTAGCAGAATAACTAGAGGAAAAAGTGGTGAAAGAATGTCTTAGGTTAGGTTCCTCAGGAAATAGACTCTGAAATGAGGATTTGTCTGCAGAAAGTCTATTAGAAAGTGCTCTTGGTAATACTGAGGGTGAAGGGTTGGGGGCGGGTGAAGGGTTGGGGGCAGGTGAAGGAAGCAGGAGAGGGAGAAGTTAGACTGTGATGTAGTTGCAACAAAGGTCTTAACCAATCTCAAGGAGAGAGTTCTGGTATTGGATGATCCTTCAGGGTTTCCCTGGCTTGAGGCAATGGAGCTGAGCTTTCCTATGTCCTTACACCTGGGGTCGCTGGATGTGGGCACCTCCCGGGGGGGGCTCATGAACGTGGATGAGGTAGCTGTTTTCAGCTGAGAGAAGTTTCTGGGGAGACTTTCCATTGTAAGCTGTCAGTGGGAAATTCGCTTTACAGCCCTGGGGGATTATGGGTCTTTGTTCTGAAGGGCGACACAGACTGTGCATTCACTACAAAGAGGTACAGAGTCTATTAATAAACAGGCATATTGAACAGTTTTGGTGAAATGAAATATTTTAAAAAACAGTCAGGATAACAGAGGGACTAGGTTAGGGAAATTATAATGGAAATATTAGGTTTAAAATTGCTTAAATTTCAGTAGTTAAGTATATTGAGGAAGTTGGATATATGTTGATATCTTCTATTGTGGCTTGGGAAATAAAGGAAAAAGCAGAATTTTAAAGTTGGAAAAAGAGTACCTAAATATATAAACCACATGTTGACATGTTGGAAGGGAGAACTGGACAGTAATAATAGTGGAGGACTTCAGTATCCCACTTTTAACAGTGGATAGATCATTCAGACAGAAAACTAATTAAAAAGAATTGGTGATGGTGAGGAGAATAGGGGGTGGAGGGATTGAGACAAAAGGAAAATGGTCTCATGGACATGGACAGTGGTGGTGTGATTGTGGGGGCTGGAAGCAGAGGATAAGGGGACTGAAGGCTAATAGAGAAAATATGATAAAAAATGAACACAATACTTTTATTCAAGCAACAAAAGATTTTTTAAAAAACTTACATTGAAAAAAATATCATTGGATTTAAACTACACATTTGATCAGACCTAACAGATGTTTATAGAACACTCCATTTAATAGCAGCAGAATACACATTTTTCTTAAGTGTGCATGGAAGATTCTTCAGTATAGACATATCTTAACCCACAAGACAAATCTTAGTAAATTTAAGAAGGTTGGAATCATATCAAGCACCTTTTCCAACCACAATGATAAAACTAGATATCAGTTATAGGAAAGGAATTGGAAAATTTAAAAAATGTAAAGATTAAACAACATGCTCTTGAGAAACCAATGGGTCAAAGAATAAATCAAAAGGAAAGCACAAAAAATCTTGAGACAAATGGAAACTGAGATATAATATACCAATAGTCCTGAGAAAGAACAAAGCTGGAGGCATCCATCACACTTTCTGGTTTCAGATTGTATTACAAAGCTGTAGTAATCAAAACAGTACGTTATTGGCATAAAAACAGATCAATGGAATGCAACAGAAAGCACAGAAGTAAACCCATACACATATGGCCAATTAACTTACAATAGAGGAGCCAAGAATATACAATAGGGAAAAGGTGGCCTGCTCAATAAATGCTGTTGGGAAAACTTGTCAACCACATGCAAAAGAATGAAACTGGTCCCTATCTCACGCCATACATAAAAATCAACTCAGAATGTATTAAAGACTTGGGCATAAGTACTAAAACCATAAAACTCATAGAAGAAACATAAGGGGTAAGCAACTTAACATTGGTCTTGACAATGATCTTTTCTGGATATGACATGAGTACAAGCAACAAGAGCAAAAATAAATAATAGGTACTACTTCAAACTAAAAAGATTTTGCCCAGCAAATGAAATTATAAACAAAATAAAAAGACAACCTACAGAATGGGGGAAAATATTTGCAAACCATATATTGGATAAGGTGTTCATATCAAACTATATAAAGAACTCATGCAACTCAATAACAAATATATAAACAATTTGATTAAAAAATGGGCAGAGGAAGGGAATATTTTCCCAAAGATGGCATACAAATGATGACAGATCATGAAAAGATGTTTAACATCTTTAATCATCAGGGATATGCAGATAAAAACTGTAATATCTCCTCACACATGTTAGAATGACTATCATCAAAAAGACAAGAGGGAAAAAAAAACCCCAAGAGATAACATGTGGTGCAGATGTGCAGAAAAAGGAAACCTCATGCAGCATTAGTGGGAATGTAACTTGGTTTAGCCACTATGGAAAAGAGTATAGAGGCCCCTCCAAAAACTAAAAATGTAATCCAGCAATTTCACTTCTGGGTATATACCAAAGGACATGAAAACAGGATAATGAAGGATATCTGTACCCCCAATTGTATTGCAACATTATTCAAATAGCTGAGATATCGAACAAATCTGTGTGTCCATCAGTGGATGAGTGGATAAAGAAGATACACGTATACATATGCACACGCACACCCTCGCACACAATGGAGGATTGCTCAGCCATGAGGACAAGGGAAATACCGCCTTTCATGACAATATGGGGGAAACTTGAGGGCACTATGTTAAGTGAGATAAACCAGACAAAGAAAAATACTGTATGATATCATTTATATGTGGAATGTAAAAAAGTGAAACTTGTAGAAATAGAGAGTAGAATAGTGGTTACCTGGAGTAGGGTGTGGGGTAATTGGGGAGGTGTTAAAGTGTAGAAACTTGCAACTAGATGATGAAGTTCTGGATACCTAATGCACAGCATAGTGATTATCATCAATAATACTGTATTACATACTTCAGAGTTGCTAAGAGACTGGATGGTAATATTGTCACCATAAAAATGAAATGATCATTTTGTGATGTGATGGAAGTGTTAGCCAATGCAAAAGCTGTAATTGTACTGCAATATAAATGTATCAAATCAACAAGTTGTATCCCTTAAAATTTCATAATGCTATATGTCAATTACATAGCAATAAAAAAACAAAGAAAAATGGAAGATGGTGGTGGTGGTGGTAGTTTTTGGTAACCTATTTCCTATTATAGGTTACTTTCAATATTTCTTTTACCAACAGTGTTGCAGTGAACATACTTGGATTTTAGGGTATTTTGCAGCTTTTATTCCTTTTACTTTATTTTAGATGTATCGTAACCTGAAATTTATCTTTTAATGAAACTTATTTTCATATCTTTTTCTTTTACTAAAACATCTTTGTTATGTCTTATTTGAATTAATAAATCAGTTAACTAGGGAACATTTCTCAATTTCAAAATTGTAGAGTATATTATGAGTGCTATATATATTTTCTAAAATGTTTAATCATCTAAGTTGGTATCTCTTTTTATTCTATTAACTTGTTTGTTACTAAAATTTCACTATAATATTTTGTCAATCAGTTTAGGTGTTCACCAATTAAAGGAAAACTGATATCACATAGACCTTTTCAAAAATTGTTTTTGAGGTACATTTGCCTAAGGATGAACTGGATTGAATAGGTTTTGGTGAATTAGTAGGTAGCAAATTTGTTCTGCTCATAAATGTAAATGTCTGACTAATTCTGGTAAATTTAAACCTGACCCCAATTTGACTTTTCCTTTAACTTGTTACATAGTTATTATTCTTATTCTTTTCTAAAAAAATAATAAAGACTGGTTGCAAGTCAGGTCCGTAGCTGGAGGCAGGTGAAAGGCAACCATACATTGACAAAAAATAAATAAAAATAAAATAAAGAGACCTAACTGGGTGGCTTAGTTGGTTGGAGTGTCGTCCTGTATATCAAAATGTTGTGGGTTCGCTTTTCGGTCAGAGCATACACCTAGGTTGCAGGTTCAATCCCAGATTGGCACATGTACAGGAGGCAAAAGGTTGATGTTTCTCTCTTGCATCATTGTTTCTCACTATCTTTCCTTTACTCTCTCTCTCAAATCAGTAAATATGTCCTTGGGTGAAAATTTAAAAAATAGAAAAAGAAAGGAAAAAAGAATATTCAGTCATTTTTCAAAGACGTAGCTAAAGCATTGCCAAATGGTAATTACTTTGTAGTAATTGCATAACTAATTTATTGAGCTATCTTGGAAATAACTTTTTATTATTAAAGAATAAGAAAAAAGATAAAAAGTTAGCTTCTTGTCATATGAATCCTAATGTATTTTTCTTTCTTTCTTTTTTTTTTTTTTAGAACGTTATTTATTTATTTTTAGAGAGAGGAGAAGGTAGAGAGGCAGAGAGGGAGAGAGACAGACAGACATCAATATATGGTTGCCTTTCCCCTGCCTCCAGCTACAGACCTGGCTGGAGACCTGCCTTGCAACCTAGATATGTGCCCTGGCTGGGAATTGAACCAGCGACCTTTGCATTTGCAGGCTGGCACCTTATCCACTGTACCGCCAGCCAGGGCCCTAACGTGTTTTTCAATTAAAACAACATAAATATTTCTAGAGTATAGTTGCGTTCATGACATAGCAAAGAAATTAGGATACTATTTGGATCTGCGAAGAATTATAAAACAATGTGGTAGAATTTGATTCTAAGTTCTGGCAGTAGAAAATTATCAAATAGATAAAGAACATGTTTACTCAGTAGAACATTTTAATAAAAATAGGTCAGGATAATTGGTAGGAAATAAGTGCTAATTAATAGAGCATAATAAACAAAGATCACATTTTTAAAAAACTACAGTGAGTTGAGTTGCATAAAAAGTTCTAGTTCTCTGATAGCCCCAGAGAACACAAATAATAGCACAATTCCATGCCTTTCTGCTCTCATGTAGGAGGCAGCCAAATGCCATCAGCCTTTTTTCCTTTCTGGCATAGCATATTATTTGTGCTGGCCTTATTTCCTTTGTGTGCCTGTATCTGCTTTCCCTTCTGGCTCTGGCTCCGTTTAGCCTCCTGCTTCAGGTTCTGCTCATTTTCCTGGCTCAGACTGTGTTTATACTCCATTCTCTGCTTCCTTCAGCCCAGTGGGTCCCACACCTCCTGCCTCTCTGCCCACTTAGTGTTTATTTCCTTTTCTTTGCTCAATGTTTACGCTTACCTTCTGGTCTTAATAAACCTCCCTCCTCTAATTTACTTTTCTTTGCACTCCTTTACCCATAGAATTACAATGATTTGAAACCTGTAAGTCTACTGAACAACTTACTGCATCGGCATATATAAAAGGTGGTTATAAAGGCACCTTAGGTTATCTGGCTATTTTTGTCTTAACCTGCTCTCTTAAATTTAAGGAATATTCTGAAAGTCATGAGGAACTCAGAAGATGCAGGTTTGGCCTGAGGTTATAAGGTATAATTTATCCGTAGTTATGTACGGGAGTGATTTTTCAAACTGTGGGTGATGAAATCATTTTAGTGTGTGTACAACTAGCAATTAAGAACAAAGATGTAAATGGAAAAGAACAGACTATATCATTGTATATTCCACTCAGTAAGTATTGTTTCATGGAATTTTATTATATGCCTTTGTGTAATTGTGTAAAATGTATTTCTTACTGTGGGTCAAGTTAAAAAATGGTTTACTTTTAGCCTGGGCTGCTTTCTGATGATACATATTCAAAGAGACCACTCCACATGGTTGTGATCAACTTTAGAAGCATACGTACAGAGCTTTGAGAGTGGGTCTGAACTAAATCAGCTTTACAGCAGAAGTTCCTGCGTTCTTTCACACTTTTTGCATGACCCTTAGAACAACATTCTCCTCTCTGAGATGCCTAGCTGAGAACTTCATTTGGTGAAGCCACTGTGGATTCCAAAGTGTAATTCAGCAGCATATGAGCGTTTGAAGCTCTGTTGCAGCTCCTTTGGTCTTATGCTACATTTGGAAGTGACTAGATGAAGACGGATGCACTGAAACATTCATAGATATTGAAGTCCTACTTTTCTTCCCATTTATAGGGCAAGGGAAAGAAAAGAAAAAGAAAGATAAACACATGAGACTACATTAAACTAAAAGGATTTTGCACAGCAAAGAAAACCATCAACAAAATGAAAAGGCAACCCATTGAATGGGAATACATATTTGCTGATACATCTGATAATTGGTTAATATCCAAAATTTATAAAGAACTTACAAAACCAACATCAAAAGACAAACAATCCAATTAAAATTGGGCAAAGGACCTAAATAAATACTTCTCTAGAGAAGACATAAGAAGGCCAATAGGCATATGAAAAAATGCTCACCATCACTAATCATCAGAGAAATGCAAATTAAAACCACAATGAGATACCACCTCACATCTCTCAGAATTGGCCATTATCAATACATCAACAAATAACAAGTGCTGGCGAAGATGTGGAGCAGAGGGAACCCTCACGCATTGTTGGTGATGCAGGTTGGAGCAGCCACTGTGGAAAGCAGAATGGAGTTGAGCTACTTCAAAAAGTTAAAAATATAATTGCCTTATGACCCAGTGATTCTACTTCTGGGCATTCATCTGAAGAAACACAAATTTGAAAGACTGTGTTCATTGCAGTGTTACTTACAATAGGCAAGATTTGGAAGCAACTCAAGTGTTCATCAGTAGATGGGATGAGTGTATAAAAAATCTATGGTACATTTATACAACTGAATACTACTTGTCCATAAAAAAGAAGGAAATCTTATCCTTTGCAACAGCACTGATGGGCCTGCAGAGCATTATGCAAAGTGAAATAAGCCAATCAGATAAAGACAAGTACAGTACCATATGGTTTTACTCTTATATGGAATCTAATGAGCACACTGAACTAAAAGCTAAATAGTGATAGACTTGGAGAGAGAGCACTCTGTCAGCTGTTGGAGATGCAGGGCTGGGGTAAGTGGAGTGATTGAACAAAAAATAGAGAGAAAAAACTCATGGACCAGGACAACAGTGTGATGATAGCTGGTGGGAGAGGTGGGAGGTAGGGTACAGGGGTATAAATGGTGATAGAAAGAAACTTGACTTGGGGTGGTGAATGCATCAATTGGTGTGTTGTGCAACTGTGTACCTGAAACCTGTATAATTTTGTTTTCCAGTGTCACCTCACTAAGTTCAGTTAGAAAAAAAAGAATTTTTACAGTGCTGGTAAGGAAAAGAAATTCAGATAATGAACCTTGTTAAAGAGTGAAGCATAAACACAATCTTCCCATTGTTATTTAGGGAGTAACACAATCTTCCCATTAATCAGCATTCAAATATAATTGGACTTCTTCTTGTTGATTTGTAGGAATTCTGTGAAAAGCCTAGACATTAATGCCTTTTTAGTATTGTAGATTCTTCTTTCACTGTGTTACTGGCCTGTTAAATAGGTGCTCTGTGCTGTCCTCCGTTAAACAGACATCTTTAATTTTAATGTTGTCAGGTGAACAAATTTTTACCTAAATGTGATTTAAAAAATATTTATTCCAAGAATCAATGAAATGTTTTCTTTATTGTTTTATGTTAGTTTTACAGTTTTATCTTTTGCATTTAGTACTTTAATGTAATTTGAATTTTTATTGAGTTTATTGGGGTGACATTGGTTAATAAAAAATAGGCTTCAGGTATATAATTTTATACTATATTATTTGTGTATTGTATTGTATGTTCCCCACCCCAAGTCGAGTCTCCTTCTGTCACCATTTATTTCTCATTTCACCCTTTCCTCTGCCCCCCACCAATTTTTAAAAAAATAGCAGGATTTGTCAAACTACAACTCATAGTCCATATTTGTTTCAAATCTGAATTTTTGTATAGCTTGTGAATTATGAATGGTTTGATATTTTAAAATGGTAAAGTCAAAGAATAATAATACTTTACAATATGTGAAAACTATGAAATTCAATCTTTAGTGTTTATAAATAAAGGCTATTGGAACTCAGCCATGTTCATTCATTTATGTATCAACTGGAGCTGTTTTGGTACTAAAATGACATAGTTGAGTAGTTGCAACAGGGATTGTATAGCCTGTAAAGCATAAAATATTTATTTTCTGGCCTTTACAGAAAATGTCCTGATCCCTGATGTAAAGTAAGGATATAATTTCAGCTTTCCCTTTACAGTGAGTTAGTTTATGATCTCATCAACAAAACATCCATGTTTTTTCTTTTCCACTGATATGTGATACAACCTATTCTATGAGTTCTGTATGTTTGAACCATTGTGGTTTGTAAGTTTGGGCCATTAAATTACAGGGGTCCTTAGAAGCTGGTTCCTTTTTGTGGTCTGCATTAACTTTGTCTATTCTGGATTTACTTGATCACTATTTTTAAATTTATGTTTCTTTTCTCTTAGGCTTTGAGAAGACTTCCTTTTACACCTTTGTGCTGAAAGTCATCACATGATGTTTATTAATATGATAAATCTGCCCAGAGGTGTAGGTCTAAATTTGGTGACCTCCTTGTTTCTTCTTCTTTTTATTTAAGCTAACAAAACAAAACAAAATAAAACAAAACAAACACCCCCCCACCCCCACAACAAACTCTGGTTTAATTTTCATGACTGTAACAGGGAAGTGAATCAACATTTATTGAGAGCCATTATATACCACTCATTGCACTGTGTTTTTATAGT
This sequence comes from Noctilio leporinus, assembly GCA_004026585.1. Taxonomy (NCBI): domain Eukaryota; kingdom Metazoa; phylum Chordata; class Mammalia; order Chiroptera; family Noctilionidae; genus Noctilio; species Noctilio leporinus. Next base: position 512,652 of record PVIW01000406.1, on the reverse strand, counting down.
GTTCTAAGCATATAGAAAGCTCAGAGTAATAAAACATACATCATGTATTTTCATCCACTATTTTCTTTAATCCTAATTACCATTCTGTGTCCTGTGAGTTAGCTACTTTAGTCCTCATTTTTACAAATGGATTATAAAATGGATTAAGTAATTTGCCAAACAGTGAACACTGGAGCTAGTAGTATTCAAATCTGTCTGCTTGACTCCAAAGCCTATACTATTCCATATAAAATTGAATTGGGAGAGCACATTGTTTCTTTCTTAACTTCCAGTATGTCAAATCTAATTTCTGATCATCCTTATTTTCTTTGAACATCTTGTAGATGGAGTACAGATACAGTGTCTTTTTAAAATTCTTTTTAAGTTTTTCTGAAGCCTCATTATTTTGAGTTCTCTCATATGTTGTGACAGCAGGTTCCTTTGTCAACCATCCTGTTGAGAATAAATAGCCTGTGCTCTGCCAGCATGATTTATTGCTGCTACTTCCTTTCTTTATGTTTGGAGCAATTTTATCAGAAGGATAGAAAGTGTTTTAGACATGTGAAAATGCCTGAGTGACTAGAACGGTTCACCTGGCTGCTTGGCCAACTGCTGTGGAGAGGGCTCCATTGGATAGCAGAGAAGAGAAGATATGAGAACAAATTAGGTTTCTCAGATTAGATTTGTATACCGAGTCTCATCAGCATTCCTTCTCTAACTACGTCCATAGAGAATTGCCAAAGGATAGCAAAGGATCAGAGAATATATATATATATATATATATATATATATATATATATATATATGATTTATTTCTGTTCTTTGAAAAAGTCTTCAGTTATTGTGAAGAGGCCAGTGCACTGGATAGTTTCTTCTTTTTTTAAAACCAGATGGTATTTAAAAAATCTTTTATATACTTAATTATGAGAAACTGTAGTTACAGTACAGAAAATTTGGAATATACAGGAAGAATCACTCACAATCTTGCCACTCTAATAGAAATACTAATAATATTCTGATGTATTTCATGCTTATCTTTTTTAAATCTTACGCATTGAAAAAAAAAGCAAAACAACTAAACTTTCCAGATACTGTCTTAACATTTCTTCTGGATTCCAGGCTAAATGATTTATAATAATGATGCCAAGGAATTTCAAAATGTCTATTTTTGTGTCATTGCATATATTTATTTAATCAGATATAGATACCTTTCTAACAGGCACTAATTTGTTGCCTTCCCCACTATTGATCCTTGTAATCTACTATGGAAAAATAGTTTTTCCATCATTATGATTTACCTGGTTTTCTCATTTGTAAAAAGTAATGACCCTCTTCTTTTTGAGCAATTTTTGTATTGTTGAAAAGTATATTTTTCTTTGTAAGTCTTTAGAAATTAAATGGTAGTTTTTAATAAATGGTAGTTTTTAAAAGTATATTTAAATAATGTAATTTACAAAACATTAATACTTTTTTACATCAAAAATAATAGTGGTGGGGAAGGAGACAGGGGAGGAAAAAGGGATGGATGTGATACAACAACAAAATTAAAAAATAATAGTGAAAGGAAAGTGCATAAATTTTTTTTTGAAGGTTTTATTCATTATTTTCAGAGAAGGGTAGGGAGGGAGGATGAAAGGGAGAGGAGCATCAATATATGATTGCCTTTCACCTGCCTCCAGCTACAGAGCTGGCTGGAGACCTGGCTTGCACCCTGGTTATGTGCCCTGATTGGGGAATCAAACCAGCAACCTTTGGGCTTGCAGGTTGGTGCCAATCCATTGAGCCACACCAGCCAGGGCAAAAGTGTATAAAATATTAACCTTTATATTTCTAAATGGTGGATTGAGAGATTTTTTGTTGTGTTTTTAACTATTAACAAGCTTTCTTAAGTCATAGTAAATAATGAGTATATTCTAATATTTTAAAATGAAAAAATGTACACAACAAATAAATCACTGAATGAAAAGAAGAAATTTTAAGATACATATATAGTTCTATTTTCACTTAAAAGAAAAACTTTTTAAAACCATTTTTATTAAATATTTTGGGTACCTTTGGTTAATAGAATCATATAGGTTTCAAGTGTACATTTCATTTTTAAAAAAATTTAAAAAGATTCTATTTATTATTTTTAGAGAGAGGGGATGGAAGAGAGGCAGAGTGGGAGAGAGACATCAGTGTATGGTTGTCTTTCACCCGCCTCCAGCTACGGACCTGGCTGGAGACCTGGCTTACAACCCGATGATATGTCCTGACTGGGAATTGAACCAGCGATCTTTGGGTTCTCAGGCCAGTGCCTTATCCACTGTGCCACCAGCCAGGGCCTTGAAGTATACATTTCTATGATCTGTGTGTTGCATCTGTGTCCCTGCCACTCAAAGTCAAATCATCTTCCATCACCGTATATTTGGCTTCCTTTGTTCTTTCTTATCCCTGCACCCCTTTCCCTTTGGTAACTATTACACCATTGTGTTGTTTGTATCTATGAGTTTCAGTTTTATATCCCACATAAGGATGAAATCATGTGGTTCTTTGTTTTCTCTGAGTGACATATTTCATATTATTTTCAAGGTCCACCCATGTTGTTGCAAATGGCAGTATTTCACCTTTTCTATTGCTGAGTAGTATGTATTACATGGTATATAGGTACCACATTTTCCTTACCAAGTTCTCTATTGGCCACCGTGAATAATACTGCAACGAACACAGGGATGCATATGTCTTTGTGAATACATTATTTATATCTTTTGGTTAGATTCCCAGAAGAGGGATTGCTGGGTCATATGGTAACTCAATTATTACTTTTTAATAACTGCTATACCATTTTCTATAGTGACTGTACCAGTTTACATTTCCACCAGCAGTGAATGAGGGTAACCTTTTCTCCACAACCTCCTTAACACTTGTTATTACCAGTCTTATTAAGAATAGCCATTCTAACAGGTGTGAGGTGATATCTTACTATAATTTTGATTTGCATTTACCTAATAGATAGCGAAATTGAACATCTTTCAATATGTCTGTTGGCTGTTTATGTTTTCTTGGGAGAGGTGTCCTCTGCCCATTTTTAGTTGGATTTTTTGTTTGGTGTTGAGTTGTGTGAGTTCTTTTTATATTTTGGATATTAACCTTTTGTTGGAGCTGTTGTTTGCAAATATCTCCCGTTGGGTTGGCTGCCATTTTGTTTTGTTGTCAGTTTCTTTTGCTGTGCAGAATATTTTTAATTTGATACAGTCCCATTTACTTTTGCTTTTATTTCCCTTGATGGGGTCAAATTTATGAAATATTCTTTATGGCCAGGGTCCATAAGTTTAGTATGTATGTTTTCTTCTATGTAATTTATTGTTTCAGATCAAATATTTAGGTCTTTGATCCATTTTGAATTAATTTTTGTACATGGGGACAAACTGTAATCTAGTTTCATTCTTTTTCATTTAGCTTTCCAATTTTCCCACCACCATTTATTAAGAGACCCCCTTTACTCCATTGTGTATTTTTGGCCCCTAGTAAAAACTTATTTGCCCATATACATTTGGTTTTATTTCTGGGTTCTCAGTTCTGTTCCATTGATCTGTGTGTGTGTGTGTGTGTGTGTGTCTTTTCTGCCAATACCATGCTGTTTTGATTATCATAGCTCCATAGATAGTTTGAAGTTAGGTAGTGTGACACCTCCAGCTTTGTTCTTTTTTCTCAGGATTGCTTTTGCTATCCAGGGTCTTTTGTGGTTTGATACAAATCTGATGATTTTCTTCTATTTCTTTAAAAAATAACATGGGATTTTGATGGGGATTGCATTAAATCTGTATATTGCTTTGGGTGATGGAGCCATTTTTAACTATGTTGATTTTTCTACAAAAAATCAACACGGAATCAACATGGTGAACACGGAATATCTTTCCCTTTTATTGTGTCATTAAAATCTCTTTTAATAATGCTTTGTACTTTTTAGTATAGGTCTGTCCAGAAAGTATCTAGCCAGTGTCAATGTTAGGTCCTTCACATCCTTTGTTGTGTTTATTCCTAGATATTTTTATTCTTTTGGTTGCACTTGCAAAAGCAATTTTTTAGTGTCTTTTTCTGAGGTGTATTTGTTAGTATATTAGAAAACAGTGTATTTTTATACATTGATTTTGTATCCTGCAACTTGATTGTATATGTTTATTGTTTCTAATAGTTTTTTGGTATATATACATTTTAACAATGTTAATTCTCCCTATTTGTGAGCATGATAAATATATGCTTCCATTTATTTGCATCTTCTTTGATTTTATTCTCCAATGCCTTATAATTTTTTTGAGTAAAGGTCTTTTATAAAGCATCTTGGTTAGATTTATTCCTAGGTATTTTGTTTTCTGATGCAGTTGTAAATGGTATTGTTAGTAGTTTCTTTTTTGAGAGTTTATTGGTGTATAAAATGCAACCAATATATGATTATTTATTTTGTATCCTGCTAGTTTAATGTATTTATCAGCTATAGTAGGTTTTTATTTTTATTTTTTGTGATGGAGTCTTTAGGATTCTGTATATACAGTGTTATGTCATCTGCAACTAATAACAGTTTTACTTCTTCCTTTCAAATTAGGATGCCTTTTAATTTCTTCTTGTCTGATTGGTGTGGTTAAAACTTCCAGTAATGTGTTGAGAACAGACATCCCTGTCTTGTTCCTGAATGTATTGGAGATACTTGTAGTTTTTGCCCATTAGGGTGATGTTGGTTGTGGGTTTATTATAAACGGCCTTTATTACATTGAACTATGTTTTCTCTATTTTTACTTTGCTGAGGGTTTTTATTGTAAACAAGTGGTGGATTTTGTCAAACCTTTTTGCATCTATTGATATGGTCATATGAATTTTACTTTTTGTTTATGTGGTATAGCACATTAATTGATTTGTGGATATTGAACCATTCTTTAATTTCAGGAATAAATCCATTTGATTATGGTGTATGACCTTTTTAATGTATTGCTTACTTTGGTTTGCTAATAATTTGTTGAATTTTTGCGTCTGTATGCTATTTATTGATTTCTTTGTATTTCCTTTCATTCTTTTTTAAACTTTACAACCATGTATTCTTTCTTGTTGTTTACTTTTTCTATTAGAACCATTAACATACTAACATTAGTTATGTTTCCCAATCAGATAGGGAAAAATCTAAATCTTTGCCACCTCTGAGTCTGGTCCTGATGCTTGCTTTGTCTATTCAGACTCTGTGTGAGTTTATATATTTAGCTTTTAGAATGTCCTACATTTTTTGTCAGGTAAATGGTGTATAGATAGCACTTTTGAGTCAGGTTTTATATTTATCCTTCTAGGATTTAGGCTGTGGTTACTTTTTGGTGTAGCTGTGTCAAAGGCTGAAATTTCCTTTATTATTCTTATATTTTCCTAATTTTTAAAGTTGTGGTAAAATCCAGAAATGTAAAATATACCCTCTTAACCACTTTTAAGTGTACAGATCAATTATAGTAAGTAGATTCATGAAGTGCTTCCTTTACCACCATCTATAGCAAGAATATTTTTCATGCTGTACAATTACAATTGTATACCTATTAAAAATTAACTCTTCTAATTTCCCTTCCATCAACACCTGCAAACTATCATTCTACCATCTGTTTCCCTGACTTCAACTACTCTGTCTTATATAAGTGGAATCATATAGTATTTGTCTTTTTGTGGGTAGCTTATTTTACTTAGTGTAATGTCCTCAAGGTTCATCCATGTTATAGCATATGTTAGAATTTCATTCCTTTTTCAGGCTGCCCAAAATTCCCTTGTACGTATATACCACATTTTGCTTGTCCATTCATCCATGGATCGGCCTGGAGATGTGTTTATTCTGTAGCTGTTGTGAACAATGCAGCTGTAAACATGGATGTACAAATATCTCCTTGAGATCCTGCTTTCACATTTTAAGAGTCTGTACCCAGAAGTGGAATTGCTGGCTCATATGGTAATGTTTAATTTTTTGAAGATTCACTATACTGTTATCAATGGAAACTGGATCTTTTTATATTTTTACCAAAAGTGCTCAGTGGTTCCAGTTTCTCCATTTCCTTGCTGACACTTATTTTCTGTGTGTGTGTTTGTGTGTGTGTGTGTGTGTGTCATAGTAGCCATCCTAATTACTGGGTGTGAGGTACTGTCTCACAGTAATTTTGATTTGCATTTTCCTGATTAGTGATATTGAGAATATTTTATGTACTTACTAGCCATCTCTGTGTGTGTGTGTGTGTGTGTGTGTGCGCGCACGCGCGTGTGTGTGTGTATATATATATATATATATATATATATATAATATATTTTTTGGGAAATGCCTAATTTCTGTTTGCCCACTTTGAATATTTTTGTTTACAAAACTTCTTTTGTTACAGAAGTTCTTTACATAATGTTCACATTAGATATGATTTGCAAACATATTTCTTCCTCTTCTGTGGCTTGCCTTTGTATTCTGTTAATGCACAAAATTTTAAAATTTTTGTGAGACAGAATTTGCCTGTTTTTTATAAACTGTGCTTTCACATTAAATCTAAGAAATCCTTGCCAAATTCAACGTTGTTCAGCTTTTGGCCCATCTTATTTTACATTTAGGTCTTTGATTTTGAGTTAATTTTTACATATGTTAAGTAAGGGTTCAATTTCATTCTTTTGCATGTGGATATCCAATTTTCCCATTTGTTGAGAAGACTGTCCTTTTCTCATGGAGTGATCTTGAGAAACGTGATTTTATATGTGAGGGTTCATTTCTGAGGTATATTCTATGCCATTTGTCTATGTTCATCTTTATGCCAGTACCACATGGATTACTCTAGCTTTGTAATAATTTTTGGAACCAGGAAATGTGAGTCCTCCAGCTTTGTTTTACCTTTTCAAGACGGTTGACTTACTATTTGAGGTCCTTTGAGATTCTATATGAATTTAGGATGAGTTTTTATATTTCTGCAAAAAATGTAGGATTTTGATAGCAATTGAATTGAATCTGTAGACTGCTTTGTATATTATTTGGATATTTATCTGTGGTTTTTGTTATAGTGTCTTTGGCTTTGGTGTGGTAATGGTGGTCTCAAAGAATGGGCTAGGAAGTATTTCTCCTTCTTGACTTCTTAGGGAAATTTAAAGAAAGATTGGTATTAGATCATCTTCATTGCAACCAAAATTCATTGCAATGTACAGTTCAAACCTTCTTCTGCAGTTGAAAACCTTGAACAGACTCCAGATTTCCAAAATAGTTATATCAGGCAGATTCTGCTGTTTAGTGGGGAGACAGATTTCTGTTGCTTTCTATTCAGTCAACTTTCCAGTATACACTCTTCTGTCGTCTTTATTTTTGTTTTACTTTCTGTCTTGTGCTGCCCTGGTGATTTTTTAATTATGCAGTGTCCAAAGCTTGGTTTTTTTTTTTTTTTTTAGGTTGTAATTCCTTATTAGTATTCAGGAATTCTACTGATTTGATGCTAGGGCCGGGTCACAGGAGAAGCATCAGGTAGTCCAATAATTAGGTCTCAGCCTTTTCGTGAGCCTGAGTTTGGTATTTCCCTTCTCTCTGTGTAGAGGGCTAGAGGGGGCTGTAGTTCGGTATTTTCCCTCCTCCTCATTGAAGACTAGAGGGTTGTGTAATTGGGTAGTCCCTTACTTGGGCTTGTTTGGTTAGACTGGTAAAGTACTTTCCCTTAAGTTTAGGATTGATAGGAAAGTAGAGAGCTCTGGGAGGATTTCAAAGTGGTTTCTTTCCCTTCTTCTTATTGAGATTTTTGTCTGATCTTTTCAGTGAGCATCTGGTAGGGCTCCTGGAGGTAAAATTTATAGAAGTGTGTAACACTGGGACACCTTGGAATTTTAAACACTCCACCTAGGTTACACTGAGTCTACAGCAATTGGTCAATTGTAGTTAAAAGTGTTCCCACAGATATGGCTTCGGGAGTGGGTTTCTGTTCCTGGGCCTTGTGCTTGTGGTGAAATGTGATATTCCCCATTGTCTGTTTGTCTAGTTCGTCTAGTTTTCAGGGCAGTCATGTGTCCTGTGATCTACATTCTTTATGGCTTTAAGATTTATTGATTTAGTTTGTTTAGCTTTATTTTTTTGTAAGAATGGGAGTAATGATTTCCAACCTCTTTATGTATTAGACTTGAAATTAGATGTCCCTTACACACTCTTTGCAATGCAGAAATATAGGCATTCATTGAAAATAATGTTAGTGTATTGTCAAAGAAGTACATACTTCTTCACATTACCAGTTCTCACTTTATTATCTCAACATGAATTTTAACTGTGATCAGATACTTTAAGGTTTGATTTTTATATAAAATATTGGAAAAATGGAGAATAATTTTACACTTTTGATTTTATTTAAAAACAGGACAAATATTTATTATAACATTATGATACATATTTCATTTGGGAAGCCAGTTTATATATAGGTGTTTTACAAAGCCCAGAAATAATTGCTGAATTGGTAATAAAAATTTTTATGTCTATTAATTTTTTCAGTTAAAGATTTGACATGGAAGACTATTTGTAGATTAATATCTATTTATGATAACATTTTTGTCACTAGTTAAGAGCAACATGATTCCTAAAAAGATCCTCACACAGGATTTTTAAAAAACAAATGTCTTCTTATTTACACAATTATTTCAATATTTGTTGATTTTAAACATACATATTTGGTTAATGGTAATTTTGAATTCTCTATTTTGATGAACTGGTATGATAATCTTTCTTTGTCATTATATGGGACCACTTTGTTTAAAATGCTAAGAAACTTTTTGTCTTATTCTCAAAGAAATACAGTGATAACTTCTAGACAGAATCCATTGTCACTGTAGTTTACTTGTTTTTGTTAATATGATATATAGGGTGTTAAATATATGTACTTATCAATTATATAATTATATGTTAAATGACTTTAACTTTAGGCTAAAAATATTACACTTTTTGAAGTATATGCAGAGAACAGGGGATTGTTTTTGGTTAATATAGAGATATGTAATTACCAGTTATATTTATTTATTGGGATACAAAGATTTGTATAAGGGTACCTTTTCATTTTTTGCTTATATCATTAAACATAAGAGTAACCTGGAAAAGAAAATCAATTTGATGTTGAGAATTTAATTTAAAGTATTAACATAACTTCCTAAAGAAAGTCCTAGATTTTGGTGACCAGTTTTAGTTACTAATTTTTTTTAAATTTAATTTTATTGTTGTTACATTACATTCATCCCATTTCCCCCCCTAGTTACCAATTCTTAGTCTTTCTTTGGAAAAATAAAAACTAATCATCTTACCATTGAGTGACAGGTTTATCTCTCAGGACCAGTCCTCAGCATATTATGGGAAGCCAAGTTTCAGGGGCATCACTACCCTTGTGTGTGATCTTTCTCTTCCTTTTAAATATTTAGTGCTCTTTCAGTGAAGCACAGAGTTGATTATAGTTTAAATGTATTTTTAGTTGTTATAGTTATATGAATAATTTACTTTAGCTTTTGAATATTTTAAATTTAGTATAGGTCCTTATTTTAGTAGCTATTTTTAGGTAGATTGGATTCATCCCCCTATCTCCCATTTCCCTTAACTGCCCCTTTAAGTAGTAAATACAGCCATTAGTAAGGCTTTAAAAATACATTGATAAAACCTTATGTTTTATTTAAAGTTTTATGCCTTTGCTTCAATTTATATTAATAAAGAAATTTTAAAAATAAAGAGGAAACCTATTTATCTTAGTAAACCAAATGTTACCGTGTTTAATGTGGTACCTTTGAATAATTATTTTAAAAGCATCAATATCAATAACAATAAAAATATACAGAAAACTTGAGGACTAAATCATGAAATCATTTAGAATAGCAGTAGAGTTTTAATATTAGTCTTTATTAAGAACAAATGATTCAGTTCCCTTTTTTCTTGTGCCAAATTAATTCAAATGTATAATTCCAATATATAATACAGCACTAAGCTTGTCCATGTAATGGACTTCAGTTTTCATTTTTATATGACCACACCTCTGTAGATAGACATTTTTTGGTAGTACAGTGCACTCAGTTGTGCAAACTTATCTTTTTAGGGTCAAAGAAGAACACAAACCACAACCGACACAGTAAGTAAATGTATTGAGTGCAGTAGGCTTGACTTCTGTACCTTTGCCATACCATACTCTGCTTTCTGCACCTTTGATGGTATTAGCTTCCTCTAATGCTGGGTAGGCTGCAGCTAGTGTGTCTTCTGCTTGCTGACTCTGGCTTGTAGGAGAGCTGCCTGCAGTTTCTTACTTCATCCACTTACTGACTGGATGTAGTTTTTTGCTGCCTGCTTTTGGACTGGTTAAGTGTTCAAACTTAATTTCCCGATGTTCTGACTGCCTGGATGATAATTGGAGCTCACATTTCCATTGGCTGTAGCTTTTGTGCCTGTGTATTTTTATTATATAAAAATAAGAAAACATTTGACCTACATTGTTATTCATTTGGTTATTCAGTCACATTATTTGCTTATTTAAACAGGTGGTTTCCCTTTAGTGGGATCACTGAACTGGTAAATAACGTTCTTCAGCCCCAGCAAAAACAACAAAATGAAAAGGAGCCCCAGACGTAAGTAAGCTGATCTGTATAGACTAAATATTATCTCTGATAGTATAACATGCAAAAGAGTATGTTTAAAATACCACCCTTGGAATATTACTCCACAGAAATGAAAATTGTTAGGTTATGAGTTTGGTACTTTAACCTTTAATTGTCCCATAGAAATCTAAAAGGAATACAAGGCTAATTTATAGGATACTAAAAACAAAGAAGTAACTCTCCCCCTAATTTTCATATAAATAATGTAAAATGTATTTATGCAATAAAATATCTTTCTCCAATAATGTAGTATATTTCAAAGTGTGTTTTTTTCAAAAATAATTCCAGAGGACATTAAGAAGTATTAATTCCCAAATTCAATATTTGGTCCATAGTTTTGGAAAGATTCGTTTAAGAAGTTTTCTTTATTGTAATACTTCTGAGTTTCTAAATGTGCTTCAAAGGTGTTAGAACATACACTGTTTACGAAACTGATTTGACTGCTGAATCCTCTTTTCACGGAACATTTCATTAAGGTGGTGTACATCATTTGGGAAAGCAGCAGTTTATTCTCATATTGATCAGAAACATTACAAAGAAAGACCCATTCCATTCATTTCTGTTATTATTGAAGAGGATGTTCACACTTCTATCTTTTTAAGTTTGTGCAGGCCCTATTATTTATGTTATGAATTGAAGGTAACTGAGAGTGTGAGAAAGCCTACATGTATTTAAATTCTAGTCTCCTGATGGAAACCTCCCTCTTACTCACAAATGCTCTTATCACCCAGCTTCTGCTCTTTTTAAAATGGGAGTTATGATTACAAAGAAGATGGTTTGGTTTTAGGAATGGGCAGATTGAGGAGGACATGAACTGTGTGGAAGAGAACAAGAATGACTGACTACTAGGAACCCTAAAATGAAATAGGAAAACATTCACTTTTACCATGAGGATAATCACCCCGTATTCTGTTACCCTGTATGTATTTTATATAAAATTCTGTCATTGTTTCAATTTCACCTAAAGTAAAACTATGCTTTGATATACTACTAATAGTTGGTATACAGTTCTAAAGTTGGAACTGTTGCTGTATATAAGCAAGTTGAAGTCAAGACCTTTTTGACTTGTCTACTCTTTTATCATTGGCATCTAGCGGATGCCACCGATTTTACATTTTACTTATTTACTTACTTATTTGAGAGAGGAGAATGGAAGGAGAAAGGGAGAGAAACATTGATATGTGCACATCAATCAGTGCACACATCACCAGCTGGGGAGCTGCCCTGGTTGGGAATTGAACCGGCGACCTTTTGGTTCACAGGCTGGCACTCAATCCACTGAGCCACACCAGGCAGGGCTACATTTTATTTTATTTATTGTTTTTAGAGAGAGGGGAAGGAAGAGAGGCAGAGAGGGAGAAAGACATCAACTTTCACCTCCTTCCAACTACGGAGCTGGCTGAAGCCCTGGCTGCAACCTGGTTATGTGCCCTGGCTGGGAATCGAACCCTTTGGGTTTGCAGGACATTGCCTTATCTACTGTGCCACCAGCCAGGGCTTATTTTCTTAATAGCATAATAATACTATATCATAAGGAATAGAAATAATTTTTTTCTCCAATTAGCAAAAATTGTGTCAAGATAGCACACAATGCTATTTTGCTGATTTTTTTCCCCTAAGGCACTGAATCATACAATACAATAGTAAAATCAATGGCAAAATATAATTAGATGCAACCTTGCCACAATTTTAAATGACCAGTTATTTATTGTGTTTGTGCATTTTATAGAATAATCAAGTTTAAGTTTTATTATTTAGTAGATTACAATGGGTATTAAATAGTCGTTTTGTTAGTAGCTGTGAAAAGTGATCTCTGTTGAAAGAAAGTGACATTTGGTGCTGGCTGGTGTGGCTCAGTGAATTGGCGCTGGCCTGCGAACCCAAGGGCTGCTGGTTTGATTCCCAGTCAGGGCACATAACCAGGTTGCAAGCCAGGCTGCAAGCCAGGGTCCCCAGCTGGACACAGGTGAAAGGCAGCCATATGCGGATGTTTCTCTCCCTTTATTCCTCCCTCCTGTCCTTCTTTCTTTAAAAATAATGAATAAAATCTTAAAAAAAAATAAGAAAGTGGCATTTGGTGCAAAGATCAAAGCAGATTTGAAAAGAAAGAGTTTTACTTCAATAATAAATAGGAAGGAGTAAGTAGATAGGAAGATAGGTGGAGAAAAAGCATACTTTCAGAGGTTTAAGAAACTTTATTAATAGAGATTGTTCCCATTAAAGTTTGTTGGACAGCTCATTCATCCCTGTTGCTTTGTAATTTATGCAGATTAAAAAATTCAGAATTAATAGATTCTCTCAATAGTTACTTTCTTTATCTTACATTCTTGTTATGTTGAAGGTTTCTGAGCTTTCCTTTATCATTCTGATGCCTAGACAGGGGCTACTTGTGAATCTTAATGCGTCTTTTCTTTGGTCCGAGTTCTAAGACTTATTTCTGAGTCGTCTCATTTGTTTCTCTCTTTAACTACTATTTTATGGAATAACTTCCTATCTGCTTGCTTTCCATTTATTCACCTGTAAAGTTATTTCTGAGAGCTAAATTCCAGGTATTTATTTTAATTTGTACATGTTAAAAAGTAGGACTTAGCTTTAGTATTCTGTATAAACATTTCTGTAGCAGAACAATTAAATAAATATTGTTTCAGGTAGTATGAAAAATATAAGAGTTCCTGGACAATAATTTATATAAATTCCATTGCATGGTTATTCAAAGCTATAATATTGTTTCTTGAGGTCTGTAATTTTGGAGTTTTTTTTTAAGATTTTTTATTTATGATTTTCAGAGAGAAGGGCAGGGAGGGAGGAAGAAAGGGAGAGAAACATCCATGTATGGTTGCCTTTCACCTGCCTCCAGCTAAGGACCTGGCTAGAGTCCTGGCTTGCAGCCTGGTTATATGCCCCAACTGGGGAATCGAACCAGTGACCTTTGGGTTCACAGGCTGGCGCCAATCCACTGAGCTACACCAGCCAGGGCTTGGAGTTTTTTTATTTTAGTTTTTTAATGTAAGAGGAAAATTTATTAATTTTGATTTGGGTAATTCATGTGAAATTGTAGGTATAAGTGGAACAATGTATCTAAATTTAACTTTTTATAAATTTTGAGGCATAGCAATTGATTGAGCCATTTGTTTCAGATGTAAGTTCATTCAACTTTTGTAGAAATTTCTTAATGTACAAATTAAGTAACTAATTTGTCCTCTCTCATTTTGCCTTATGTTATAGTTTGCTTACATCCATCTCATGTCTATACTTATCTATATGTCTATCCCTTCTTACTTATAACAGGACTAAGTCATTTAACTTTCTATTATATTTTGCTCTATCATTAATTGAATAGTATATACATAATACACATTTATTTATTCTTTATTAATTCAAGCATTTGGTAAGTATTTATAGACATGTTGGCTATGGTCTTTGCATTATGCCAGTCAGTGGGATAAAATGGAGAGCAGAAACAGATGAAATAATCCATATGAGCTATATTAGGCATAAGTCAAATAATAGTATATCTTAATAAAAGGCCCAGCTTTGGAAATATTTAACAGAAAGATTTGACATAGGCAGACTGTACATTGTAAAAACGTCAATTCTCCTAAAACTATGTATAAATGTAATGCAATTTCAATAAAAATTCTACCAGGATTTTAAAGAGAACTTGGTAAAAGGATTAAAATATTTATATGAGTGAAAATTGACAAGGAAGAAGATCCATCTTTGTCAGATACCAGAATAAGTTACAAAGCCAAAGTACTATATATTCTGGAATATATGGAGTTCTTTATTTTCTTAAAATCAGTTCTGTAATAAAAGGAAGTTAGTTGCTTTATTTCCAGTTCTTATAAAATCTGTCTTATTATGAGAAGCCCTCAATTTCTTTAGTTTGAATTACAAAGTACTGCTTGGAGAAGAGGCATTATCTAGAAAAGATCTCAGACAATCATATCTAAACCTATAGAGATTACCTTAGTTCCAGTATCCATGTTTTTGCTTTTCATGGTTTCATGGTTTCAGTTACCAGCAGTTAACCATGGTCTGAAAATATTAAATATAATAGTTAATATTTTAAATGTAGAATTCTAGAAATAAACAGTTCATAAATTTTAAATTGCTTACCATTTTGTGTGATGAAATCTCGTGTGTCTCACTTAGTCCTGCCTAGGATGTGAATTATCTCTTTGCTCAACATGTACATGCTGTGTGTATTACCCACCTATTTAGTCCCTTAGTAGCCATCTCAGTTATCAGGACCACAGTGCTTGTGTTCAGATAACCCTTTCTTATTTAACAATGGCTCTACAGTACAAGAGTATTGATGCTGGCATTTTAGAGAGCTAAAGAAAAACCAAAACCTGCTTTCTTTAAGTGAAAGTATGGAAATTATAGACTTATGGAAAGGGAAAAAATCATATGCTGATATTGCTAAGAACTACAGTAAGAATGAATCTTCTATTTATTGTAAAGAAGGAAAAAAAACCATTTATGTTTTACAGTTTGACTTCAAACTAAAAATGTTATGGCTATAGTATGTGGTAAGTGCTTGTTAGTTAAAAACTCATCAAATTTGTGGGTGGAAGAACTGAACAGAAACATAATGTCTTTATTACAGTGTATTGTTATGTATTCTATTTTATTATTAGTTAGTGTTCTTAATCTCTCACTGTGTCTTGTGTCTGGTTATAAATTAAACTTTATAGATACATAACTATGTATGTATAGGAAAAAACATAGTATCTATAGGGGTATGGATTCAGACCTCCACTGGGAGTCTTGGAATGTATATCCTGTGGATGGTGGGGGACTATTGTACCCAATGGAATTTGTGGAAGGGGAGATAAAGAAATTTAGCGTCAATCTAGAAATTCGTAATTGCTGGTGTTAGAAGCTATAGTAAGCAAACCTTTAAAGATTACTTTAAAAAAGTGGTAATGTAAATTGTTAGTTTAAGGAGATCATGAAAGTATGTCTATCAGATAAATGGGAAAACAACAGCAACAAAATCCTATGTGGCTGGATATAAAATTTCCAAGGACAACAAGAGTACCTTGAACTAACATTGAAAAGTTTAGTTTTGTCAAAGAACTCAGAAGTGAAGAAAATTTATTTGAGTTCAGTGAGTCGCTTTAGTGATGATGGAGACATTGATGCAGAAAATATACCGTACATTAAAAATTTGGATTATAGAAGAGCTTTGTGAAATAAGAAAGTAGAAAAGGCCATATTTCTAAATTTATATATTTTGTATATGTCCCTTAAGTATTCATTTGTTATTAAAGCTATAAAATAGATATGAGTATACCGGACATTTTCATTTATATCAGGAATTTGCAAAATATGCCTATGGTTCTAATACTGCCTGCTACTCATTTCTGTAAATAAAGGTTTATTGGAACACAGTGAAGTTCATTTGTTTGCATATTTTTATGACTGCTTTCACATCCCACTAGCAGATTTGAGTATTTGGGGCAGAGACCCTGCACCCACAAGGCCTAAAATATCTACTGTCTGGACCTTTACAGATTATGTTAGCTGACCTCTGATGTACATCATTGGAAGGTTATATGTTCAAGTCTACATATTTAAGATCTTTTAGATCTTTCATTGTATTTGGAGTTTGGTTCTGAGAGTGCTGTACTGGAGAAGGAACGAACACAAAAACCAATAGTTTTATACTATTTTATATAGAGCCCATAAATTGACCTATGTACATGTGGAAATTTAGTATATGATAGACTGCCATCGTAAATCAGGATGACATTTTTGTGGTCCTGGGAAAATGGAATCTCTATATGGAGAAGGTTGAAATTAAATTCTTGCATCATATCACATATAAAAATAAACCAGATCAATTAAAAGCCTAAATGTTAGAGGCACAAGTATAAGCTATTAGAAGAAACTGTAGAATTCTTTTGTGACTGACTTAGGGGTAAGTAAGGATTGTTTTAGAGCCAGCTACCAAAACCACAAACCATGAAGGAAGAAATCGATGTATTTCACAATATCAGAATGAAAGATTTCTCTGTTTAACAAAGGACACTGTGTACAAAATCATCAGTCCATTTTCAGACTGGGAAATTTGCTATGTTTAACATGTAAAGAATTAACATGTAGGTTATATTGGATACTCCTGAAAATCAGCAGGAAAAATACAGGAAATACAATAAAGTATTGGTAAAGAATGGAGTGAATAAGGAGTTAATAGGAGAAGGAGTTCAGTTAGGTAAAGTTCATTAGGAGTCAGAAAAACACGAACTTAAATAAAAAAGAAAGAAAGAAACCTTGAATGTTATTTGTCAAAACTCCAAAAACTTTAAAAGTTGAATAATATTACACATTGGCAATGACAAGAGGAAAGTGTAACATTCATGCCCTGCTTGTTGGTGTGATAACTGGTTAAGGTATATGGCAGAGCAGCTCAGAAATATTTAGTGAATTTGAGTATGTGTATTATATTCCTGCGTATATACTGTGAAAAAACTGCGGGTAACCCCTGTATAACATGGCACTTCTGTAACACAATTTTGCTCTTAATACGGTTTGAGAATTAGAGAAATCCCCTAACAACATGGAGCATAATAAGAGCTTTTAAGAGCTCATTTGAAATTAACAAATTTATTAAGTTAATTTATTACCTCTCAGCTAAAAGCAAGCAATCTATAATAACAGATTTTTTGTAAAAAAGTACAGGATAGAAGTCAAGATAATGATGAAGAAAGTCAGAGAATGATGGTATCTTGTCAAAAAGAAAATACCTTCAGTTAATGGTGCTTAGTAATGATGATGAGGAAAACATTATTTAATACATATTAATATGTTGTACTTTTGGTGAAAATTGCTTTAATAAAGACATTTCTATTACTTATAAAAATATAATAGTATGGTTTAAAAAAATTTTTTTTGGAACCTAACCGCCTTTTTTGTACTAGTTCTTTGTTTCTTGGAACACGAATTCACATAACAGCATTTTTTAAGGAACCTAGCAACTGTGTTATATGAGAGTTATGTGTATATAAATGTGTCATTACAGAAAGATTATAATGAATTATAAAAGACCAACTTATAAAAATAAATGCATGAATAAAATGTGTTTTATGCAAACGGAATATTATACGCCATTAAAATGCATGAAGGAGATGTGTCAACTATAGTGGCAAAGAGCATGGATTCTGGAATAGCAGTGAATGTGGATCTGGCTTTACCCACTTATCAGCTTGTGACCATGGGCAAAAATAGCTTTTCTGCAGAATAAGAATAATAATAGGAATAATGGTAACAATAGTACCCACAGTAAGCAACATATGCACCAACTATAGTTTATATATAAAAATGTATAGTGGAATGACATGTAAGAAGCACCATTTAATGAAGTAGGAATGGTGGAAGAGTATCTAGTTTGTATAGGAAAATATACAACCAGAGTTCAGTTTTGCAAATATTGAATTTTGGTTGCTATTGAGATTTCCAAACAGAGATGTCAAGTAGTCCATTGCATATTGAAACTCAGAGGAGCAACCTGAGCTGGGAATTTACATTTTTAAATCATTTATATATAGGTGGAAGTTGAAGACTAAGGCAAGAGTAAGACTTCCTAGAAGACATAGAATGAAAAGAGGAGAGAACTTGAATCTTGACCTTCAAAGGAGAAAGAAAATGATAAGCTATAGATACAGGAAGGAAACCATGACTATGTTATGAACGCAATTTCAAATATTGTTCAGAGCTCAGTAAGATGAAGACTAAAAAATGTGTCCATTAATTTGATGATTGATAAACTTTGTGCTAATTAGGAAGTAGACTGGAAACTAGATTAGCATGATTGAAGGTGACTGGTTTGAGGAAACAAATAGAATTTTGCTTATTTATAAATGGGGAGGGTTGATATATTCTTGGCAAGGAGTGTAATTTAGCTACTGAACCTGCCTATATACCATCACTTCTACATTATTTAGGCTAGCTTCTCATTTTTATAAGACCAGAAGGGTGAATATACAAAATCTCTAAAAGCCATCTTAAAATTCAAAAACGTTTTTATTTCCCATTACCATTTAGTCCCCTTATAGTTCCCCTGCCCCCAGGCTGCTGTCTATGTCCATGAGCCCTTTTTCCTTTTCACATCGCTTAAATGTAGAATGTGGAACAATCCTTGCAGTTCCACAATAATCATCACCTATATGTGATGTATTATTCTTTAACTTATTTCTAGGTTTGACTTGCTAGTATTGTATTGAGGATTTTTTGAAACAAAAGATTTTATTTATGTATTTCGAGAGAGAAAGGAAGGGGGAAGGAAAGAGGCATCAATGTATGGTTGCCTTTCACCTGCCTCCAGCTATGGGCCTGGCTGGAGACCTGGCTTGCAACCTGGTTATGTGCCATGGCTGGGAATTGAACCAGTGACCTTTGGGTTTGCAGGCTGGTGCCTTATCCACTGTGCCACCAGCCAGGGTTTTATTTCTATAGGTAATTTTTGTTTTTCAATTGTGTAGAATTTTATCAATTCTATTGAAATGTTTAAAAGAATAGCATTTGGTTTAATTTATTTCTTTTTTCATTCCATTCCTTTACTGTTTTGGATTTAACTTTCTTTTCTTACTCATTTAGAGATGCTCTATATGATATATGCAAGTAATATCATACTTCTTCAGTCTAAGGAACTTACTTTAAAATTTTTGCATTCAGGGTCTCCTGAAAATGAATTATTTCGACATTTCTTTTTTAAAGATGTTATTTATTATTTTCAGAGAGAAGGGGAGGAAGAAAGGGAGAGAGACATCAATGTATGGTTGCCTTTTATTTGCTTCCAGCTACGGACCTGGCTGGAGGCCTGGCTTGCAACCTGGTTATGTGCCCTGGCTGGGGAATTGAACCAGTGACCTTTGGATCCGCAAGCCTGCGGCTATCCACTGCGCCATCAGCCAAGTCAACATTTCTTTACTTGAAAAAGTCTTTATTTTGCTTTAATTTTTTTTTGAAGCATTATGTCACTGCATATGGGATCTCGGATTGACAGTTCCTTTGGTACTTTATGTAGATGTCACTCCAAGTCTATTAGCTTGCATGTTTTTGGAAGGATAATGTTCTATAATTCTTATCTGCCTCTTGAAATAATGTGTTACTTTCTGTGGCTGCTTTTGTAGTTTTTATCTTTGGTTTATAGCAGTTTATCAATGATGTGTCTAGGGGTGTGTTTATGTGTGTGTATTTAGTATTTGTTCCACAAAGGAATCTTTTGAGATTCATATGTCTGTGATATAGTTGGCTTCATTAGTTTTGGTAACTTCAAGACCATCATTTCTTCAAGTATTTCCTCTATAGTGTTTTTTTCTTTTTCTTGAGCTCAAATTTTACATAAGTTAGATCAGTTTAACTCTTGGATAGCTCTTGGATGCTCTGTTTTTTTTTTTTTTTTTTCTCCTACTCTGTTATAAAATTACTTTTAGTTTAGATAATTTTTACTGACTTATTTTCAAATTTACTAATATTTTCCTTACATTTTTTCAACCCTACTCATGATCTCATCGAAGAAATCCTTCATCTCTGATGGCATGTTTTATATTTTTAGAATTTCCTTTTGACTCATACAGTTTCATCTTTCTGCTTTAATACACCACTTGTTTACATGTAGTACCTACCTTTTTCTTTTTTCTTTTTTTATTTTTAAAGATTTTATTTCATTATTTTTAGAAAGAGGGGAAGGGAGAGAGGGAGAGAAACATCAATGTATGGTTGCCTTTCACCTGCCTCCAGCCACAGACCTGACTGGAGACCTGGTTTGCAACCTTGTGTGTGCTCTGGCTGGGGAATCAAACCTGCGACCTTTGGGTTCCCAGGCCAGTGCGTTATCCACTGTGCTACCAGCCAGGGCCCTTTTTCTATATACCTTACTGAAACATTTTTAATTATTTAAAAGTCTGTGTCTGATAATTTTACTACCTTTGTCATCTCTCAATTTAATTATATTGGTTGTTTTATCTATTGACAATGGATTGTTTAATCTTTGTTATTTCCCACACCCTCCCTGAGTCTTACGGTTTTGAATAGTGTTTATGTTTTAAAGTGGGCATGCCTTTTCTGTCAGACCATTAGTGTTGGGGGTTAAATCACCAATCAAGTCAGGAATTCCGATAGGTTTGGAATGGAAGTGACATTGTTTATGGCTTTGTAAATCCTGAGCAGAACTCATTATAGCTTTACCACATTTTCAATCTTTCTTATAAAAACAATGAAGGTAAAAGTTCTATAACTATTTATTTTTAGCTAGAGTAAATAATACCTTTTACTAAGTATCTTTCTTCTTATCCTTTCACTTTCTCTTTAAAGTAAAATTTGGCCTTACTTTTATTTGCCCAGCCTTATTTTGTGGGATCCTAACATTTGACATTGTTTTTATAGCCAACTAATGTCCAGACTGTTGCACAGATTTAAACAGTTAGTGAGAGTGCTCATCCAGGGTGTTCCCCTCTGTTTGAATTCTTAAGATATCTCCAACTGAGATTCGGTCTCAATGATTTGAGTTTCATAGGTTTGGATTCACTGTCAAATTAGTCCCCTTTATTTTGAAATTAAGCTGTTGAAAAATAATATGGTAAATATTTTGGAGTGTATGATTGAAAATATAATGCAAATGGTAGGTAGAAATTTTATAATTATATTCAAAGAAATATCTCCATAAACATATGTCGTATTAATTGGTTCTTAAATTAATATGTGTATCAGAAGGTAGAATCGGTTGCAACATTTATGATGTTATTCCATTATCAGAAAATTAAAATTTTATTCCTTTCTCCCTCTATGGATTTTTTATATGAAATTGTGTCTACAGATTGCAGTGATATTTTTTTGAGACTAGGAAACCAATTTTTTTCTTACCCATCTTCTTTGCAGAAAACTTCATCAGCAATTTGAAATGTATAAGGAACAGGTAAAGAAGATGGGAGAAGAATCGCAGCAGCAGCAAGAACAGAAGGGTGATGCGCCAACATGTGGCATCTGCCACAAAACAAAGTTTGCTGATGGATGCGGCCATAACTGTTCATATTGCCAAACCAAGTTCTGCGCGCGGTGTGGAGGTCGAGTGTCATTACGCTCAAACAAGGTACAGAAAAGAAAATCACACACAACAATTCTCTTACAGTTAAGCTTCTTGTGAATAAAATGTAAAAGACAATTGAAATTAATATTCAAATTAACGAATAAACATAAACCTTTTCTAGTGTCTTCCTTTCAGTTAAAAGAAATTTATGATTTTTTTCCTGTGGGTTGAAAATATATTTGTTTTATTGTTTGTCCTTTTGCTTATGATTTTGCTTAGAATCATTGAATGAATCTTAGACTCTCAAAGATGATTATTAGAATTTAGAGATCAAATAGTCTAATTTCTTTATTTTACAGGTACAGAAAACTCAGATCCAGGGAGAATAAAGTTCATTTTTTTAAAAGATTTTATTTATTATTTTCAGAGAGAGGGGAAGGGAAAGAGGCATAGAGGGAGAGAGACATCAGTGTATGGTTGCCTTTCACCTGCCTCCAGCTGTGGACCTGGCTGGAGATCTGGCTTGCAACCTGGTTATGTGTCCTGGCTGGGAATCAAACCAGTGACCTTTGGGTTTGCAGGCTGATGCCTTATCCACTGGGCCAACAGCTAAATAGGGCCTACAGTTCATTTTTAAAGTCACAGAATTGATTAATATTAAAATTGTGACATGGCCTTTTCCATCACCATACATAATTTTATAAACTTTGTGGATATACTCTTCCTTTGGCCTCTGTTTTATTTCCTTTTGAAAGAGCCTTATTTCAACTTTAAAATTCTGTGTTCCATAATCTTATAGCTTGTAAAGCTACATTACCTATTTTTTGGTCTTACTATTAATGAAATAAACATTAAACTATGGAATTTCAAGAAGAAATGTTAAGGAGGTGTTTCACATTTATACTAGATTTTTTAGTTCACCCATCCTCTTTAGAACAATGTTAATGCTACCTAAAGAATGTTTATTGAAATTAGCAAAAAACAGTTTTTTAAAATGTTTGTCTCAGTAAGTTCTTTAGAATTTACTTGTATCTTATCAATCAGTTCTTTACTTAGATGGCTTTTAAATAGTAAGCTGGTATCTTATTATACATTACTTAGGCATAATTAATACTAATTTTGTTCCCCTGTGAGATTTCATTTTTCCATTTTCTTATTGCTCTCCTTTCTCATTGTTTTGTTTATTTCTATTGATTTTTCACCCTGGTTTACCTGATTATATTTTGTTTTTGACTAGTTGCGTTGGCTAGAAATGGCAGTACGATTCTGAAAAGTAGTGAGAGCAGACATCCTGTCTTGTTCTTGATCTTAGGGAAAAAGCATTTCAACTCTGACTGTTAAGAATTATGGGAGCTATCAACTTTTCATTGATGCCGTATTCCTAATTTTTGAGTTTTTTAAAACATCAGTTATATGTAGATGTTGGATTTTCTCAAGTGTTTTTTCTCCATCTGTTGAGATTAGAAATGTGCAGCCCCTTTAAACAGACCCTCCTGAGAGATCAGCAGTTTCTTTTGTTGCCCCCAACCCCACTGGCTTTGCAACCAGAAATTTTGAGGCTTCTTACCCTGGCGCTGGAACCCTGGGCTGGATTGTACCCTGGGGCTGGGTTTGCCCACACCCAGGTAACCCTCCCGATTTTTATGCACCACTTGTGGGTGTGGAACTGCCCATTTTGCTGGCTGCTACCTCTGCCACCTCTGATGCCTAGCGGCTGTGGCTTCTCTGCCGCCACACCACCTCCTCTCCTCCCAGCTCCCCGTCTCTGCGCCTCCTACCCATCTGGATGAATATGGTTCCTTTAACGTCATACTTGTCAGACTTCCATACGGTTCAATTTTCTGGCAGTTCTGGGTGTTTTTTGTTTGAGATTAGTTGTGATCCTTATGGTTGTGCAAGGAGGTGAAATCTACCTATACCTCCATCTTGACTGGAAGTCTTGTGTACTATCTTCTAGATATGAGGTCATTGGCATCTCAGAAATTGTGCTGTCTTTTCATTTTTACCCATTTAAAAATAATTTTCCTCCTGTGATAATTTATAATTATGCTATTTATTTTCCAAATATTGGGGTTTTTCAGAGATCTTTCTGTTAATGATTTTTTTTTAAAGATTTTATTTCATTACCTCTAGAAAGAGGGGAAGGGAGAGAGGCAGAAAGGGAGAGAGACATCAATGTATGGTTGCCTTTCACCTGCCTCCAGCCACAGACCTGACTGGAGACCTGGTTTGCAACCTGATTATGTGCCCTGACTGGGGAATCGAACCTGCAACCTTTGGATTCCCAGGCCGGCGCCTTATCCACTGTGCTACCAGCCAGGGCCTTCTGTTAATGATTTTTAATTTAATTTTGTTGTAGTCCCAGATATACTTTGTATGTTTTGAATGTTTTGCAATCTATTATTTTATGGCCCAGACTGTGACTTATTTTGGTAAATGTTCTGCATGAAAAGAATATGTATTCTGCTATTTTTTTGTTGAATGTCTTTAATTGTTCATTAGGTCAAGTTGGTTAATAGAGTTATTCAAATCTACAATATCCCTGTTGATTTTTTCCTATTTATTTTATCAATTATTGCGAGAGGTGTTGATTTTTTCCTATTTATTTTATCAATTATTGTGAGAGGTATATTGAAATATATATTTATAGTTGGATTTATCTATTTCTTCTTGCAGTTCTATCAGGTTTTTTTGTTGTTGTTGTTGTTGTTTATTAGAATTTTAAGATTTGTTTAGGTGCCTGAACATTAGGGGTTATTATGTCCTCTTAATTAATTGACTTTTTTATCATTGTTATTTATTCCCAGTAATATTGTTTGCTCTGAAATTCACTTTGTATTACATTAATGTAGCCTCTCCAACTTTGTATTGGTTAGTATTAACATGGTTTATACTTTCTATTCTTTTACTTTAAACTTATTTCTGTCTTCATAGGTAAAGTACTTTTTTTTAAAAAAGATTTTATTCACTATTTTCAGAGAGAGGGGAAGGGAGAGAGGCAGAGAGGGTGAGAGACATCAGTGTATGGTTGCCTTTCACCTGCCTCCAGCTACTGACCTGGCTAGAGACCTGGCTGGAGACCTGGCTTGCAACCTGGTTATGTGTATTCTGGCTGGGAATTGAACCAGTGAATTTTGGGTTCCCAGGCTGGCACCTATCCGCTGAGCCACCAGTGGAATTTATTTTTGAATTTATTCTTGTGCGTGGTGTAGCAAGATGGTCTACTTTCATTTTTCTACACATATCTGTCCAGTTTTCCCAACATCATTTATTGAATAAACTGTATTTAGCCCATCGTGTTTGCTTCTTCTGTTGAATATTAATTGTGTGGGTTTATTCTGTTCCATTGATCTATGTGTCTGTTCTTATGCCAGAACCATGCTGTTTTGATTACTATGGCCTTGCAGTATAATCTGATATTAGGTAGCATGATTCCTCCAACTTTGTTCTTCCTCAGGATCACTCTTATTATGTGGGGCCTTTTGTGGTTCCATACAAATTTTTGAAATAGTTGTTTTAGTTCTGTGAAATACTTCATTAGAATCTTGATAGGAATTGCATTGAATCTATAGATTACTTTGGGTAGTATAGACATTTTAATTATGTTAATTCTCCCTACCCATGAATACGGTATATACTTCCATTTCTTTGTATCTTGTTCAGTTTCTTTCTTCAGTGTCTTATAATTTTCCATGTACAGAATTTTTATATCTTTGGTTAAGTTTATTACTAAGTATTTTATTCTTTTTTTAGCAGTTGTGAATGGGATTGTTTTCTTAATTTCTCTTTCTGTTTTTGTTATTGGGATATAAAATGCAACCAATTTCTGATACTGATTTTGTATCCTACTACTTTACTGAATACATTTATCAGTTCTAGTAGTTTCTTGGTGGAATCTTTGGGTCTCTCTATGTACAGTATCATGTCAGCTGCAAATCAAGACAGTTTTACATCTTCCTTCCCAATTTGGATTCTTATTTCTTGTTTTATTATTTTTTTTTCTGATCACTGTGGCTAGAACTTCTAGTATTATGTATAATAGAGCTGAAAGAAAATATACCTGTCTTATTCCCTATCTTAAGGGGATCACTTATAGTTTTTGCCCATTGAATATGATGATGGAAGTGGGTTTGACATATGACCTTTATTATGTTTAGGTACGTTCCCTCAGATGCTGAGAGTTTTGATACAAATGGGTGCTAGATTTTATTAAAAGCTTTTTCTGCCTCTGTTGATATGATCATGTGTTTTTTATTTTTCGTTTTGTTTATGTGATGAACCATATTTATTGGTTTGTGAATGTTGTGCCAACCTTGCATTCCCAGAAAAAAATCCCACTTGATCATGGTGTGTGATCTTTTTGATGCATCGTTGTATTTGGTTTGCCAATATTCTGTTGAGGATTTTAGCATTTGTGTTCATCAGGGATACTGGCCTATAATTTTCTTTCTTTGTATTGTCTTTATTTGGTTTTGGAATTAGGATAATGCTTGCCTCATAAAATGAGTTTGGGATACTTCCCTCCTCTTGAATTGTGTGAAATAGTTTGAGAAGGAGAGGTGTTAGTTTTTCCTGGAATGTTTGGTAAAATTCATCTGTGAAGCCATCTGGTCCTTCAAAACATTACAAGTGCACTTGAAAAGTGGGTATATCCTGTTGCTTTGAGGTGAAATGATCTGAAATAACAATTAAATGTGTTTGATCTAGTATGTCATTGAAGGGCTCTTTTTTCTTGTTTTTCTGTCTGGAAGATCTATCAATGGGGTGTTAAAATGGGGAAATCAATGGGGTGTTAAAATCTCCAACTATGACTGTATTACTGTCATTCTATCCTTTTACGTCCATCAAGATTTGCTTCCCGCATTTAGGTGCTCCTATGTTGGATGGGTAAATGTTTACAAGGGTTATAGCCTCTTGTTGGATTGTTCCATTTATCATTATGTGGTGTTCTCCTTTGTCTCTTACTGTAGTTATGGTTTTTAAGTCTATTTTGCTGTATGTAAGTACTGCTAACCTAGCTTTTATTTTTCTTTTTCCATTTGGATGAAATATTTCTTTTCAACCCTTTACTTTTAATTTGTGTGTATTTTTTTTTTTATCTGAGATGGGCCTCTTAGAGGCAGCTTATATATAGATCTTGTTTTCTCATCCATTCAGATACCCTATATCTTTTGGTCAGAGCACTTAAGTCTTTCGTTTTGAGTCATTTTAAGTGATTATTGATAGGTAGGTGTGTAGTGCCATTTTATTGTTAGACTGTTTTCCTCTTTTTTTTTTTTTTTTAATTCTTTTTTCCTCCTCTTCTTAAAGCAAGCCTTTTAACATTTGTGGTAGTGCTGGTTTGTATTAACAAACTCCCTTTAGCTTTATCTTGTCTGGGAAGCTCCCTATATCTCCTTTGATTTTAAATGATAGCCTTGCTGGGTAAAGTAACCTTGGTTTTGGGTCCTTGGTTTTCATTACCTTGAATATTTCATACCACTCACATCTGACCTGAAATGTTTTGGTTGAGTAATCAGATGCCAGTCTAGTTGGTGCTGCCTTTTATGTAATTACCTGCTTTTCTCATGGCTTTTAGGATTCTCTCCATGTCTTTAAGCTTTGTCATTTAATGTTGATGTATCTTGGTGTAGACCTTTTTGGGTTCAAGTTGTTTGGGACTCTCTGAGCTTCCTGGACATGTGTGTCCTTTTCCTTCACCAGATTAGGGAAGTTTTTAGTTATTATTTCTTCAGACAGGTCCTCAATCTCTTGTTCGCTCTCTTTTCCTGGTATTCCCATGATTCAGATGTTGTTACATTTCATATTGTCCAAAATGTTTCTTAAGCTCTCCTCATTAAAAAAAATTTTTTTTTTCTTTTTGCTGCTCTGCCTGGGTGTTTTTTTTCAATACCTTGTCTTCCAAATCACTGATTCTGTTCTCTGCTTTAGCTAACCTATTCTTTATTCCCTCTAGTGTATTATTTACCTCAGATACTGCATTCTTTATTTCTGACTGCTTCTTTTTCATGGTTTATATGTCTTACTTCATGCTTCTGAGTATCTTTATAATCTTTACTCTAAACTCTGTCTGATAAATTGCGTGCCTCCATTTTATCTAGTTCTTCAGGATAGTTCTCTTATTCTTTCATTTGGGATCTGTTTCTTTGTTTTCCTTTCCCATTTTAGCTCTGTATTTTTGGCCTTAGATGTTGAATTAATCAGCCATTAAACCATTCAGTTGTTAATCTAATCAAGCTGCAATTGGCCTTTTGGCTTAAGCACCACAGGGTGGGGCAGAGTAATTCCTACAAGTACTGCTTCCCCGCAGGCTGATACCATTCATAGAGGAGTGCTCTGTAGGAAAAAGATGATTTCTGTAGTATGGGGAATGACTCAGCAAGGAATCTTGGTTGCTGTTCCTTCAGTTACCTTCCCAGAGCCACCAGCCCCAGGCTGTCCTCAAGCATCTCTAGTACACTCTGCCTTCCCTCTGCTGGAGCCCAGGGTAAGCAGCTGCAAATGAAATATTGTGTGGTGGGCCTTTAATAGGCTGTCTGCATCATCAGCCATCTGTCTGCTGGCAGACAGAAACCATGCTGCTTTTCTTAGCTTACTTGAGTTCCTTTTCAACCCTGGTGGTATAGGCTGGGGAGCCCAGCTTGGGGTGTAGACCCTACACCTCTCAGGGGGCCCCCCAGGCCACTGAAATATCCCTTTGGAACTTAAGCTGCCACTGTGGGATCCCACCCAGCACTCTCACACCTGCTCTGTACTCCCGGCCAATCATATTGCTGTGATGTGGCTTCTTCTGTCTGTCTGTGGTCCTAAAGCTTCTCTCCAGCTAGTGTTTAATTGGTTATTCAGAATAATTTCTCCACAATTCCGTTATTCCAGGTTGGTTCCTAGGAGGAGGTTAGTGTAGCCTTTTCTTACGTCTCTGGCATCTGGGATCTCTATGAAATTCTTGAAGTACCTGAGGAATATATTTATATAGCCAAATATTCTACCACTTAAACAATTTTAAAAAAGTAATTGAGAAACTTCATTAATTCTCTGATGTTACTATGTCTAGCATATTGTGTATTAAGCTTTGGTTTTTATGCCTTCTCACATTTATACAACATGAGAGTGTTGAGGGCACCACCATTTTGGAAAACTGTATTTCTTTATAGGAATTTGAGGAATAAAGCAGGAAAACTTATCAGATTTATATGATTTATAGGATTGATTGTTAAGTAAGTGGTTTCATCAGGTGTATTCTCCATTTCAAGTCTTTACACTGAATAATGTGCAAAGTGTGAGAATATTCTTAGAAAACAATTGTAGAATTTAAGAGGAAGAAAGTGAGAATTGCCCTGGCTGGTAGCACAGTGGATAAGGTGCTGGCCTGCGGACCCAAAGGTCGCAGGTTCGATTCCCCAGCCAGGGCATATAACCAGGTTGCAAACCAGGTCTCCAGTCAGGTCTGTGGCTGGAGGCAGGTGAAACGCAACCATACATTGATGTCTTTCTCCTTCTCTGCCTCTCTCCCTTCCCCTCTTTCTAAAAATAATAAAATAAAATCTTAAAAAAAAAAAAAAAGAAAGTGAGAATTGTTTCCTCTCACTGATGTCAGCCTGTCTAGTGGTGCAGAATAGTGACTCTGAGAAACAGTCAAACTTGCATAATCTTAGGAAATTTTATACCTCTTAATGAATTAAGGAAGTAGGCCAAATAATGTATGAAATCGAGCATATAGGAACACATTTTCACTATGTAAACCTGTCCTGGAGCCACATCAACGCAAGTTCTGAAGTGAGACTAAGTTTGAATTCCATCTTTAGCACCTACTAGTTGACTTGTACAGGATGCTTAATCTCTCTTCCTCTGTTTCTTCATCTGTAAATTGAAATAATAGTAGTTACTTCACAAGCTGCTGGTGAAGATAAAATTATTTAATTTTATATGAACCACTTAGATGTGTACTTTCCACACCATGAGTGCTGTAGAACTGTTTTGCAATAATTTTTATGGTATTAGATTTCTTTAATGTACTATGTATGTCAGGTATCATATAAAATGCTATGACATATATATTCTTATCCAGTTAATCATATTTGTATTTTGGGTTAGTGTATTCATGATTGCATACATAAACTGAGTCTGCCATAATGAATATGTACGTAAATCATATAAAGCAATTTTAATCATTGAATTGAGCCTTTTAGTCTTTTTATTTTTACTTTTTAAAATATTTTATCCATTATTTTCATAGAGAAGGGCAGGGAGAGAGGAAGAAAGGGAGAGAAACATCAGTGTATGATTGCCTTTCACTTGCCTCCAGCTAAGGACCTGGCTGGAGACCTGCCTTGCAACTTGGCTATGTGCCCTGGCTGGGGAATTGAACAAGCGACCTTTGGGCTTGCAGGCTGGCACCAATCCACTGAGCCACAGTCTTTTTATTTATTTATTTATTTCACACAGACTAAGTGTAAAGTTGAAGGAAATATCCAGATGATTCAGGTTGAAATTTACTTTTAAAGAAAGTACATTTAAAATCCAAATTATTCATATGTTTAAAATAAAAATATTCCTCCATACTAGGTTATTATTTATATTTACATGGGATTTCAATCAGTCTTTGTCTTTTTTTTTTTAGTCTTTGTCTTAAGATCCTTGATAATATTTTATATTTGTACATTACCTTTGATTTTCAGGCCACTCAATTCCAATCTTATTATTAATAAGTTTAATATCACTTTTGCAAATATAATGAAACTTCTGGCTTGATTGTATTATTAGAAGATATATTTATCCATTTGTTTTGAGTTTCTTCTGAAGGTTTGCCATTTTGAAGAGAACCATTTTGATCAGGATCATCACTCTAAGTCTTTTTCATTTAACAATTTGCTTGGGATCTTTTGTTCATTCCCATGGCTTCAAATACTTACATATATGCTGATGATTTACAGATGCTATTTTACTAGTCAGATGATTTTGGAGTTTCAAATCTGCTTGTATAGCTTCCTACTGAAAATCTCTGCCTAATAGGCACCTCAGATTCACCTTATCTGCACCTGAATTCATTATTTTCCCCAAATATGCTCCTCATGTGTTTTTCCCCAAAAGGAATCATTCTTTTATCCTCCCTGTTTCCTACACCAGATTGTGGAAGTACTTCCCTACTTCTTCCTCAATGAAGTCTTAAGGAGATTTATTTTTCAGTATTTTGTAAATCACCCCTTTCCGGTCCTCTTGCTAGTACTATAATTCATATTATTCTGACATTTGATTCTTACTGAAAGTGTTGTAACAATTCCTGCTTATTCTCTTTGATTCCAGACTTGTCTCCTTCCAGTTAACTTGCACATTGTAGCATAGTGAACACTCAATGTTAATTTAATAGCTAATATTAGGTCTTATTTATAAATCATATGGTAGGTTTTGTGTTTATTTTTCCTTCTCTTGAAAGATACTAAAGATATGATAGTGGCAATATATTTTATGATCTATTTCAGCTAAGTTTTTAATGTGTATGTATATCATGGCTGAAATTGGAATTGTTTTAATCTGTTAAGAGGGATTAACTCTTAACAATTTATTAGCTGTTACTTCAATTTTTCTTTTTATTTTAGAATTTTACTTGATCTTTTCTTTAAGATTTCATTTAAAAAATTTTTTTTAGAGGAATGGAGGGGGAAAGAAAGGGAAGGAAACATCGATGTATGAGAGCTGTATCTGGGCCACATCAGCCAGAACTCAATTTTTTCTTTGAATTGAAAAAAAAAATCTGCAACCTGAGTCATTTTGTGAAAGTGTTATACTTCTGAGATTTTGCCAGACAGGTATTAACATAGTTAACCATGAACATTTTATTATGTTATTATATCATTATAATCTAATTACATATTCCTAACTACTTATTTTCTAAACATGCCAGCCTTGTTTGTGCTTTTGTGCTTTTTGCATATGCTATATTCTTTGGATAAAATGTTCTCCCTCGCTGGTCTTGCTGACATTCTCTTCAGTATTCTTTAAAGCCCTGCTTACATCACAGAAACCTTCTCTTTTTTCCAATCCTTTTTCCAATCCTAGTATTTCCTCTTTTGTTCGTGTTTCCATAATACTTTGTTATTCCCTTGCTTTCAGAATATTCCTTTGTTCTGCAATGATTTATTTCTCTCTCATTACATTTAGCTCCTTGAGGTCAGAAACTGTCTTACTCATTTTTTACACTTGAGACTTCTAGCCTGATTCATATTTGAGTTCTCTGAAAATGATTTTTGTTGGACTAAATTGTTGTCAATAGATAGATGTCCTTGACTGTACGCAATACCATTTATATGATCTTTAAGTTAACACTTGGAACAAAGAGACAAGAACACAATGATGTAAAGAATGCACTTCTGTCTCTTCTATGCGATATCCTATGTTTTAATAGGCTAGAATATAAGACATAGAACTACATTCTAGACACTTTTACTACATTCTAGAAAGCTTTTCATGCTACTTTTTTTAATCCTCAAAAACTGTAAAGTTTTGCTGAGCTTAAGAAAATTGCATAAGATATATATATCTAGGAAAGTTGTTTAAAAGGTGGAATTTCAAGATAGGTTTTTCTGATTGCAAAGTTTGTTTTCTTAGTCACAAGTATATACTGCCACCCATATTTTAGAGAAAGGGAATCTCAAAACACATGATTTTGACTTTTAATTTATATAAGTTCTTATAATATAGTAGGCCATTATTATATTATCGCTTTTACTATAGTATCATTATTTAAATAGAAATGCAATAATTGAGTTTAATTTTATTATATCTAAAATGTTTTTTATCAAGTCATGTATCTTACCAGTTTTCATTTTCCACATTTATAAAATTAGGAAACTATGACCCAAAATTACCAATTTAAATCAGTAATTTACCTTTAATTGCTTTTATGATTAGTTTTTTCTTTTTAGTAATGAATTTAGGAGACATAATTAATGGGACACAGATGAATTTTAGAAGCAATACACATAATTTATATAAAAATACATTTTCTACTTTTGCAACTATATAAAGAAATTAAAGATAAACAGTGATGCAGTGTTTTACTGTCTTTGTGCGTAAAGCTGTTTTCCTTAACGTTTTTCACTTTTTCTTTGAGTTAATTGAATGTTTAATTAAAATTTCATTTGCGGAAAGAGCATTCTCATTTTCCTAATGTTTGGGTATTTAATTGCTTTAATGTATCTAGTGTACAGTAGATTTTTCCTGTTCACGAACAGATGGATGCAGTTTGCCACACGCAGTTGACTTGTGTTTGCACTTGCGTTAGCTTTTGCATAGAATTGCTGGTCAACAATGTGTTAAAATGTTTAAATTTCAGTCAAGATGTAGTTAGACTTTTTCAGAATTTTTATTCATTAACAAACTTTAAAAAACTCTTATTTAAGAATGGAATTAATTATTTCTTTTTGTTTTGTCTTTTCTGTCCTTTCTAACTTGCTTTCGTGGATATTCACACCAGGAGGACAAAGTGGTTAGAGTCTTTTTTTCTGTCTAATATTATTTTCTTTCTTATTGTTGTTACTGCTAATTTTAGTTTTATAGCTGTATTTAATTTATATCTTTTAAGTGTTTTGTTATAATTGTAGTGCATGGTAATCACCAATCATTAAGATATATTTTAAGCATGCTATTAGATTTTACTGAAAAACATAATATAGGTGAAAAATTGATTACTTTGATTATTAAAGAGGCTTGCTTCTTCAGAAATTAGCATTTTTAAGGAGCTCTTGTAGCATTATTTATTGTATTAAGAATCCTTTTCATCTTAAAGTGTTTTCCTAAACTCATCATTGTACTGGTCAGCGTGTTTAAAAGAAGCTTCTGAGTTAGTATAAAGATTTAATATTTGTAATAATGAATGAGCCACAATAATATTGAACATGGATTTTTCTAAAGTACATATTTATAGATAACTATAGTATTTAATATATTTTCATTTTTAATGTTTTAGAACTTAGTACAATGTCTATCTCATATCCTTATATTAAATATTAGACATAATTATATATTTTTAAATACTTAGCTTTAGAGGATTCAATTCTTGCTGGGGTTTTAATATTCTGTCACTACTTGCCTTTAGAGGTCCGATTTGGATTTGAATTTGCTCTAGAGACTGGTGACTTCTTGCAGACATAGATAAAATCTTTCTATTCTGAATCTTTCTGATGAGTCAAACTAAACTTGGGGCCTTTTCAAATATTCCCAAATTTAAATTGGCATAAAACCCAAAGAGGATATCATTTAGCTGAGCTCTTCTATGCAGTAACTTCTTTTTTTGTCAGTTGGAGCCTTTTTATATTCTCCGCAGTCTTCAGATACTAGGTTGGGGATAATGCAGGTGGTGGGAAATGTTGAGTTGATTTCAGAATGATATCTCAGAGCAAAAGAAAAGATTTTCAGGGTTGCTTGATTCCCTCCTTCCCTCCCTCCCTCCCTTTCTTATAGGAATTCTGTCTTTCAAGGCAGTTTGAACATTAATTACTGTAAGCATGTCCCAGACTGTGCATCATCCTCAATCCAGGGCAGATGCTCTAGAGAACCTACCAGCCTTCTACTGGCTAACCTGACCAACTGACTCTCAAGTAGTGTAATTCAGGCATTTCAAAGCCTTTAGAATCTCGATCAATATAGGATACATAATGGCTTGATTATTGTCTGTAGTTTTTTAAAAAATTGAATTTATTTAGGTGACATTGGTTAGTAAAGTTATATAGGTTTCAGGTATTATACAGTTCTATAGTACATCATCTGTATGTTGTATTGTGTGTTCACAACCCCAACTCATGTCTCCTGACAACATTATTTAATGTAATAGTCTATACTTTAAATTAAGGATTGACTAATAGGTAAAGGCATATTAATTGTATGTGGATTTGGAACATTACAAGTAAAATGCAATAGGCCTTTTTAAGAGGCCTATTTCATGTTCTGTTCAATAGAACTTTCTGCAATGATTAAAATGTTTTACATCTTCACCATCTAATACAGTAAGCTCTAGTCTCATGTAGCTATTAAATACTTTAAATGTAGGTAGTGTGACTGAGGAATTGAATTTTTAATTTTATTGAATTTTAGCTAATTTAAATTTAAATAGCCATCTGGCTAGTGGCAAATGAAACCCCAAACCCTGGGTAACAAACATTCTATCTGTGACTGTTCATCCCCCAAAGGCAACATCCTGCACTCAGGCTAGCAGTGTGATGTGCATACTAGCAGTGGAGATGAAAGCTGTATACAGCAACTAAAGAAGACACATTTGTCAGTGCCAGTCTCTCTTATAGCCAAGGAGGATCAGTTTTTACACAGATGATGTGCACCTTAATTTTATCTCTTACTACCATATCCTGGAAAATTTTTCATGTTGACATGTACAGAGCTATCACATTTATCTTTTTTTTTTTTTTTAAGATTTTATTTATTATTTTCAGAGAGAGGGGGAGGGAGAAAGGGAGAGAGACATCAATGTATGGTTGCCTTTCATTTGCTTCCAGCTACGGACCTGGCTGGAGACCTGGCTTGCAACCTGGTTATGTGTCCTGGCTGGGAATTGGACCAGTGACCTTTGGGTTCGCCTTATCCACTGAGCCACCAGCCAGGGCCTCACATTTATCTTAATGAATTCAGTATTATTTTGAATGGCTATGCCCTAATGTATTTAATCAGATATCTCATCTTTAAATACTATAAACATATTTTTGTACATATGTCACATTGTATATGTACAAGGATACCTGTAGGATAAATACCTTAAAATGGAATTGCAGAACATTTTAAATTTTGACTAGTATGCCTGATTGTCCTCTCTAAAGATTATATTAATTTATATTTTTAGTAACAGCAGGTGAGAATGCTTGTTCTCACATCCTTAACAACACAATGTATCCAACTTTTTACAACTTTTTAATCTTTTACCAATTTCATTGTAATTTTAACTTGCATTTATCTCACTATGAAGGATGTTGAGCATATTTTTCACAGTTAGAAGCCATTTGTGTTTCTTTTTCTTCCTTCATGCTTTCAAAGAAGAGGGAAGCTCTTCTAGAATCATCAAAAGTACTTTTAGTAACAGTGTTTACCGGTCACGAAAAACTTGTTTCCAAGTCCAAACATTGTTGACCGATAACAAGTTAACTCGCACTTGCACTTGCATTAACTTTTGCTGTAAAATTTCTGGTCAACAACGTGTTAATGAAGAGATGGATGTAGCTTGCTACATGAGTTAACTTGGGTTTGCACTTGCATTAGCTTTTGTATAAAATTGCTGCTCAACAGTGTGTTAATATGTTGTCATGTTGACGCAAGATGCTTTATCAAACCATGTTTTTAAATATAGGGTTGAAGAAAACAGGAGCTAGAATAAGGCAGAGCAGGAAAAAAAAATATTGTTTCACTCCCTTTTCAAAAATTTGTGACAATTTTGAACATTTAATTTTCCACCATTTAGGAGCAGTTTATCTAGCAAGTTCACTGCAAAGTAATTTATGTCTTAAATGATTAACAAGTACACTTTATAAACCATCACGGGTAGCCATACTACCTATAACTATGTTTTATGACTTTATGCATTTATCTTCAATGTTGTTTCAAATGTACATACAAATGTAGAGATGGGGTTTTTATTTTTATTTTTAAAGATAAGGACAGGCTCTGTGTTATAAGTGAAAGTTGCATTCTTCTTTGATACTAATGTCAGAAAACACATGAAGGGTGAAATCCATGATGAATTTTAGTCTCGCAAGTTCAACTAATGGATATTTGTAACTGATGAGGTGTTTACTTAAGGTCCAAGTGCTTCATAAATTCCCTTTAATCAAAATTTTACTTTTGTTACTTTATTAAAGAGAGACATTTTTTCTAATTTCATATTTGTTTCTTACCATGTAGGGTTTTGCGTTTTGCTTATTCTATACTATTTTCCTTCATTTCTAATAATAGTATTTTTTTTATGAGTCCTTTGTATGTTAAGGAATAATTTTCTGCCCTGGCTAGGTGCTCAATGGTTAGAGCATTATTCTGATATGTGGGGGTTTCTGGTTCCATCCCTGGTCAAGATACATATAAGAATCAATCAATGAATGCAGAAAGAAGAGTAATAACAAATTGATATCTCTCTCTCTCGCTCTCAAAAATCAATAAATAAAACATTTTTAATGACATACTGCAAGTATCTCAGGTGCTTATTTTCCTTTTTATTTTGTTCATTGATATGTGGGAATATTTAATTGCCTTGTAGTCAAATCTATCAGTCTTTATAGTATCTGGATTTTAAATCACATATAATGAAATTTTTTTTAGCATCTGAATTTGTATCACACAGAATAAAACCTTCTTTGTTCCAAGATTCCAAAAACAAAATCTTCAGTATTTTATTATGGCTTTTTTTTGGAGAGTGAAATGGGATGGAGGAGGTATTCAATTTTTTAAATATTTAGGAGTTGGAATATTCAGAACTTATTTTGGTGTAGGTTATAAGGTATGGATGCAACTTTATTTCAAATTGTTACCCATTTGTCATAATGCTATTTATTAATCTACTTTTTATTCATTAATGTGCACAGCTACTTTTTTTTCACATACAGAATTCTCATAAGCATTATAGTCCACTTGTGGTCTCTTTAATCTGCATGTTGATTTTTCTATTCTTCTGCTATACCTAAAGTATTATGTAATTTAATGACTGTATCTTCTTATTATGTGTTACTATAGTTCCTTGTAGCATTGGTCAGTGGCATATTAGGGAATGGGCCACACCCGCTACAGCTACTATGGTGCCCGCTACAGACACTATGGTGCCGTGTGTGTGGTCTTTAGAGAATATTAAAAGAAAAAACTACCTAGAAGTTGGTTTGCTTATTATTATCTCCATTGCGGGCAATCCCAAACCATTTGGTGATAATGTACATCCTACTGGGGGAGATTACATAACATTTTTTTACATTATTACCCCCTCGTCATTGTTGTACCACTGGAATCAGTTTCCTCATAATTGCTCTTTTTTTTCCTTTTCCAATTATGTCCTAGCTATTTTTATTTCCTTTTTAAAAACAATTGATGTGTAACTTATCATAAAATATGTAATATTGAAGTACAGTTTGGTGAGTTTTAAAAAATATGTATATTCCCGTGTAATTATCACCCTCATCAAGTTAGATATTATTTCAATAATCACTCATACCCTTTCCTTGTCAGTTCTTCCTCTTCTCCCAAGAGGCAACCTCCTTCCTGGCTTCTGTTACTACAGATAGTTTTGCCTGTTCTTAAACCTCATATAAATAGAATCATGCAATATGTATCATATGCACTATCTTTTCTAAATTCAAACTCTTTGAGATTAATCCATGTTGTGTTTTATATCAGCAGTTTGTCCCTTTTTATTCCACACTATTGCTATTTTTGTGTGAATATACCATGGTTTGTTTATTCACTTTCTGTTGCAGGAGATGTGATTTGGGTTGTTATTATTATTATTTTTATCTATGATAAAAAAAGTTGTTAATAAACATTTGGGTTACAGGTTTCTTTGTGGACATATATTTTATTTTTCTTTGGTAAATACCTAGGATTAGAATTGCTAAAACAAGATGTTAGGTCTGTCCAGAGTGTGTTCAGCCAGGTACTGTGAAAATTAGACGTATTTATTGAAGAAGATACAAGATACAAGCAACACTGTGCCTAGGACAACGATGCCTCAGCCCCTTCAGAGTAGGTATCTTAGAACCTCACACAGTTCTCCCAGTCACCATTAGTTGTCCTGTCATGTTTTCCTGAATCTCATCGATGGTCTGAAATCTCTTCCCTTTCAAAGGTGGGTTTAGTTTTGAGAAAAGCCAGGGTTGCAGGTGCCAAATCTGGGCTGTTGGGGGTGTTGAGTCATCTGGGTGATTTGATGTTTATCCAACAAACTGCACGAGACATGATGCATGAGCAGGCATGTTGTTATGATGAACTTGTCAATCACCAGTTGCCTATAGATGTGGCATTCTGAATCAGCTGAATAGTTTCCACAGAGGAATGTTTAAGCTTAACGCAAAATGTGATGCAGATTCATTACTCTATATGCTCAGCCATTTTGAATGTTATGGTCACACAGTTCACATGCTCACCCAATGGCATCTACCACCCACGCTGACTAGTACAGGGAAGTCTTCATTGTTCATGCATGTGCATTCCATTCCACTCTCCTTGGCTGCCAGGTTACATTGATGTCGTGCAAACAGTTCTCATTATATTAACAAAATAATGGCTGGACTTTTTCTGGACAGCCCTACTATGTTTAATTACAATTTCTAAAGTTCATGTACAATTTTTATATTTCCATCAGCAATATATGAAAGTTCTGGTTGCACCACAATCACACCAGCATTTGGTGGTGTCAGTTTTTTAAGTTATTCCACTTAGTGTGAAGGGGTTTGGTTTTTATTTTCATTTCTTCAATGATTAGTAATGTTGAGCATCATTAGTGTCTCTAGGCCGTTTATATTATTTCTCTTGTGAAATGTCTGTTTAAATGTTTGCTGATTAAAAAAAAATTATTATTATTGACTTGCAGTTTTCCCTATATATATTCTGAATACAACTATTACATATATTATTAAAAATATTTTCCCATTCGTTTATTGCCTGCCTTTTAGTTTTTTAATGATGTATTTTGGAGAACTGAAAAGTTTTGTTTTGATAAAGTTCAATTTATTAAGTTTTTTCTTTTGTATATAGTTAATGCTTTTTGTAGCTAAGATATCTACCTATCCTAAAGTTGCAAAGATATTCTTTTTGCCAGGCTTGCTTGTTTATTTTTTCTATATATTAGAATCAATTTGTTTAGTTCTAAATAAATCAGATAGGTAATTTTTTAAAACTAGGATCACATTGAATTATGGATAAATTTAGAAAGAATTGTTATTTTTATGATATTGCATTTACATATTTAAAATTAGAATATGATTTTGATTTCTTCCTCTTCCTTCATATCCCTTAG
Source organism: Noctilio leporinus (assembly GCA_004026585.1). Classification (NCBI taxonomy): domain Eukaryota; kingdom Metazoa; phylum Chordata; class Mammalia; order Chiroptera; family Noctilionidae; genus Noctilio; species Noctilio leporinus. Next base: position 473,035 of record PVIW01000406.1, on the reverse strand, counting down.
CAGCCTTATATATATTAGTTAGACATATTTCTTAATAATTTATTTTTAAATTATAAGTGAAATATTCAATTACTTTTTCTACTTATTTTTATATAAAAATATATTCACTTTTGTATGTTAATATTGTACACAGCCGCCTTTCTAAATTATATTGTTTATCATAGTTTTTCAGTTTTTTTTTTTTTTTTTGCATTTTAACAGTATAAAACCATGTGACCTGAAAATAATAATTTACCTCCTTTCTTATTTATTTTTCTTGTTTAGTTGTACTGGCTACAACCTTCAGAACAATTTTAAATAAAAATATTTTTATTATATAATTAATCTATTGTCATTTTGTTGTATTTTAAAATATAGTCAAACCTTGGCTCTTGAACATTTTGATTCTTGAACAATTCAGTTCTTGACCAAGTTGTTCATGGAAAAAATTATCTTGGTTGTCTAACAAAACTTTTGGTGTTGATTCTCTACCTGACAACCACTTCATGCTGATTAATTGTATAATCAGTCACCCATCTGTCAGGCAACCAAGGAGATTCAGTTTCTGAATAAATTGCTTCTTAAACAATTTTCCTGAATGAATTAAGTTTGAGAATGGAGACTCCACTGTATTTTATAATTGTGTAATTACTTTCAAGTTTTTCCCACTGCTCCTGTGCAAACATGTTTTACATTTCTGTCACAGATTCTCCCAGTTTTGTTTAGAGATTTCTTGATACACTAATTTGTGATTTTTATCACTATTTTATGATATTTAAGAGTTATACATTACCCAGCTCTCTTGGTTTGTTACCTTTTGCTCAGCTGCAATTCTTAGGACAGTCAGTGAGGCATGTTAGTTTTAGGAATTTGACCACTAAATGGGGGAAATGGTTAAGGTAGAGTTGGAGTGTGGGGTTAAAAAGGCAGATGAGGTTTTTAACTTGATATAAAATTCATACAGAAAGGACAATGAAAAAAGAAAATATTTTACTTATTGATGTTTACCTTTGTTATTTTTCTTCATCTATTAACATCATTACATGATTTGTCTCCATCAATCTGTTGCATGATAAATAAGAATCTTTGGTTATCATAAGCAGCTTTGTGTCCTTAGGGTAAAACTCACTTGGTTATAATATTCTTTAAAATATATGTATGTATATGTATATCTGAATTTGATATACTAATATTTTGCAAAGGATTTATCTTGAAGGATATTAGTCTGTATTTTCTGTTCTGTGTTCACTTTTGGTTTTAGTTGTGAGGTTATTTTGACCTCATAAAATGAAATGGTTTAATACAAAAAATTTTTTATTATTTTTTCCCCCAAGCATATGATAGGCCATTGAGGCCAACTAAGTCGAGTTCTCTGTGGAATGTTACTCAAGGTTTGGCTCAATTTTAGTTTTCGACTGATTTTAATTTGATATTTGGGTTTTATATGGAAACATTTTGGTATGTTTCTGGGAGAGCCTAGGGGATTTTTGAAGCATACAATTATGGCCTCCAATTGACTTTTGCCAATAAAGGGGTGATAGGTAGTTTGAACAGAATCTTATAAGCCTTTGTGAACTGGAGTGTATTTTGAATTTTGACTTTGTTTTCCTCAAATCACCTCTCCCTTTCAGTTATAGGGTCAACTGAATGAGACTAAGGGATACAATATGGGACACTCCAATGGCTTTAAATATCATGTGCATATGAAAGTCAGTCTGTCCAGGTTGCTATAACAAAATACTATTGACTAGTAGCACAAATATATTTTTCACAGTTCAGGAGACTGGGAAATCTGAGAACAAGGCACTGGCAAATTGGTGAGGGCTCGCTTTTCGCCTTTTCACACAGTGGACTGGTGAAGGGTTTCTCTGGGGTCTCTTTGATAAAGGCACTAAACCCATTTATAAAGGCTGTGCCCATATGATTTAATTACCTCCCAAAGATCCTACCTTCTACTACCATCACTTTGCGGGGTTAGGATTTTAACATGAACTTTGGGGAACCATTGATACTCAGTCCATAACAACTGATGTTTTCTAATCTTAACATGCACTCTAGAGTTATATGTTTAACTAACTCTCTACTTGGCTTATCTCCTTGGATATATAATAAGTATCTCAAACTTAATATGTAGCCCCCAAAACAGTATCATTGAATATCCTGTTCTTTGAACTAAAAATCTAGACATTATTCTTTGTCCTTACTCAACAATTGGATTTTATCACTAAGTGCTGTTGACTTCTCCTTTTAAAACATATCTTTCTATTTCTATTGCTATCATTTTACTCTAAGCCACTATTATCTCTCATTTGGACTCCTGCAATAGCTTCATAATTAGTCTTTTTTGCTTCCTTTATCCTGGCCTTTCTCCATACACCTGCTAGGGTAAACTTTCAAAATGCGATCAGATTATGTTATTCTTTTGCTTAAACACCTTACCTGCTTTTCCACACAACTTCTTATTGGAGCATACAGTGAAGGGGATACACATCTGGTTTTTATCTCTTTAACATCATCTCATATCAATCTCTACCTCCCTCATTGTTTTTTTCCCAGACATTTCTGTCCCTGAAGCCACCAAGCCCTTTTCTACCTGTAGGCATTTACATATGCTGTTTATTCTACCTGGAATGGATTTCACCAGCTTTTCGTATGATGAGCTCATTCTCATCTTTGGTATCAATTCACCTGTCATCACTTCAGAGAAGCGTTCTCTGACTGCCCTCTGTAGAGTGTTACTCCCATGCAATGTTTACTTTCTATCATATCACTTTTTAAATTTTCTCCAAAGCACACATGTATGTTGTTTATTTTTTTATTTGCTTATTATTTTATTATTTACCTCTCACTAGACTGTAAGTCCCATAAGAAAAGAACTTGTTGTTTTCATCCCTGTGTGTCTAGTAAGCAGCAAAGGGCTTGGCACATAGAATAAGTGTTCAATAACTGTTTGTCAGTATATAAATAAATAAGTGATTGAATGAAATAGATAGCTTTTGATATTACTAATTTTTTAAGACCTCAAGCCCTGGCTGGTAGCACAGTGGATAAGGTGCTGGCCTGTGAACCCAAAGGTCGCTGGTTCGATTCCCAGCCAGGGCACATAGCCAGGTCTCCAGCCAGGTCTGTAACTGGAAGCAAGTGAAAGGAAACCGTACATTGCTATCTCTGTCTCTGCCTCTCTCCCTTCCCCTCTCTCTGAAAAATAATAAATAAAACCTTAAAAAAAAAAAAGACCTCAACCCAGCATAAGCAGATAAAATAAACATAAAATGAATTAATCATTTTATTATTCTTAGAGAAATAACATCATCATAAAAGCACAATTAAAGTGGAAAGATTTTACATTTGTCACTTTGACTTAAGCTTCAATATTATTTAAAATTTTAAAACTGGTATCTTGCATGTCAAATGAGCCTAGATAAAATTGGCTGCCTCAGGCCAGGTGATTCTTCCTCTTCTGACTCCAGCTTTTTAATTTTTGGTCCAATCATTTGGTATTATGGAAAATTAGAAATTAAAAGTGAGCAGTTTAGTTAGAGAATGAAACAGTCATGTCTTTATTATGCAGTTCCCCACTCCTCACTGTGTATTTCAAAGGATTTCTTTATTTGTGGCTCAGAAACTGATTGTCACCAGGAACAAAATATAGTATTTTCCGTAAGTCTAACAGAGTGCTTACTAGCTCAGAGTCTATTTTATATACAGATGAGGACTTTAAGTGCCATAATCATATCTCTTAGGGTATGTTCCATTTTTGAGGGATACTCTTATTTTATTGGATGGTAGGACTAGATTAAAGTGAGCATAAACAAGAAGTGTATGCTCCTGTTAGGAGCCCTCCAGTGCTTCATTGCAGTGGACTGTCTGGGTCCAGACTATCTTAAGAGCCCACCAGAGTGTAGTGAACCTGGTAGCTGACCATATTAGATCTCTAAGAATAGCTCTGGATTAGCTCTTGCCATCGACAGAGTAACTGACCTGGACTTTCAGTGATTAGGTAGGGATTCCTCAGGGACTTATGTATACTAGGCAGGATGTACACTGGTAGCTGGCTTAACTTTTTGTTCAGAGTTTATTTTTAGGTACTTATAAGAGAATTTGCTGAGTTGTTTGTGTACCTTTTAAAAAGTCAGTACATTGTGCTTCTTGGGATTGAGGATATGCTTATTTAGTTGAAGATGGCAACAGTGAGGCTAGTTTTAACTTAATAGCATAGTATTAGAATTTATTGTGATGTTGAAAAAGTAGGGAAATGACGAATTAAAAGTTAGTGTTCACTAGCAATGCAGTGAAAGTAGCTTACACAAGATCCAGACAGAGACTATGAAAATCTAAGAAACACTGACTTGATTAAATTATTTGGGTTGGGGAGAAGACAGGGTACAGCAAAGACTAATAATTGCTATTGGGAGTTAAATACCATTTAGCATATAAGACCATTCATTGTTAGAGTTTTTTAGTTCCTCTTAAAATGTTTTTCACTGTGGTAAAATGCACAACATAAAATTTACCTTCTTAACCATTTTCAAAGATACAGTTCAGTGGTATTAAATAAATCAATTTTGTGCATCCATCATCATCATCCATCTCTGTATTTTTATCATGTTAACCTGAAACTCTGCCCATTGAACAACAGCTCCCCATTCCTCCCTTGCCTAGCCCCTGGCAACTACAGTTCTACTTTTTGTATCTTGTGATTTTGACTACTTTAAGTACTCCGTATTACTGGAATCATACCCTATTTGTCTTTTTTGTGACTGGCTTTTTCACTCAGCATGAAGTCCTCAAGGCTTATTTCTGTTGCATATGTAAGAATTTTCATACTTTTCAAGGCTGCATAATATTCCCTTATATGTATACACCACATTTTGCTTATCTGTTTATCCACTGAGAGACCCTTGGGTCCATGTTGTAGCTACTGTGAATAACACTGCTATGAACATGGGCATAACAAATGTTGCCTCAAGGCCCTGCTCTCAGTTTCTTTGGGTGTATACACAGAAGTGGAATTACGACTCATATGATAATTTTTAAGTTTTTGAGGAACTGCCATATTGTTATTCATTGCAATTATACCATTTTATATTCCCACCAATAGTATTCAAGGGTTTTAACTTCTTCACATCCTCACTTATTTTTTTATAGTGGCCATCCTAATTACTGGGTGTGAGGTGGTATCCCACACTAGTTTTGATTTGCATTTCCCTATGACTAATGAGGTTGAGCTTTTTTGGACACTTGCATATCTTCTTTGGGGATATGTCTATTCAAGTCCTTTGGCCATTTTTAAACTTGGTTAGCCTGGTGGTCAGGAGTGAAGGAGGCTGAATGTTACAAACAATAGCAGAGATGGCAGTTCAGATACTGATCTTGAAAAGTGTTTATTCCAAGGCCCTAACTTTTAAAAACATTTCACCTCATTACATAGTTTTAAGATGACATCTAACATTTTCATTATATGTTTAAATGGTTGCAAATGGTGTGATTTCTAGCATACTATGAACACTGACATTTTATAGTACAGCTGTTAAAAAATTTGCCCAGTGGATTCTAAAGAACATCAGTTTGATAACTTCCATTATCCTTAAAAATCAAACAAATAATTAAGTCATTTGTAGCAGTTAGAAATTGCCTTTCTTTTATAATTTAATTTAATTTTATTGTTGTTATATTACATCCATCCCATTTCCTCTCCCTTCTTTCCCCTTCCCTACCCACCCACTCCCCACAAATTCAGTCCCGCTTTTTGTCCATGTCCATGGTTCTTCCATGCTAGTTCCTTGACTAAATTTGCCTGTCTTAATTTCCCTTGAAAATGTATTTACATACCATTCTCCCTATAGTATTTTATCTTAATGTGATATATTTTTTACTAGAAATCTTTAAAAAAATCACTTTATATTGTTTTAATAAAGTATGTATATCAAGTTAAATATTTTAAAACTTTCAGTGACTATAAGACTTAAAGTTTAAAAATATTTTTAATGAATTGAGTTTAATTATGATAATTATTAATAGGAATAACAAATTACCCTCAAATTATTTAAAATTATATACCAGCTGACTGCTTATTTAGGTCATTACTAATTCACAATTGCTTAAAATAACAAGTACAAATACAAATTAAAATGATTAGATATATGAAATAAAAATTTACTAGAAATTTATTTCTTAGTGAGGTGGATAGGACTGGTTTTCTTTTAAATGCTGATCATAAATCCATGTGTGGATATTACCTATTATAAACCAAGACAGAATGCAACATCAATTTTATTTCTATTTCCTTTGCTTTTATAGATGCAAGTACTGAGGAAGTTTGTTCATGTTAATGACTAGGTGTGAATGTGGCTTTTATTGCAACAATTCACTCAGTTCTTTGAATTCTCTCCAGGGTCCTGACAAGGAATATATTAATCTATCATCAAAAATGAATTTATATATTAGATGACATTCATTTAGGTTTTCTATAATTTGTTAAAAGCAAAGAGTTGAAAACATCAAGCTCACAAAATGTTTTGCTAGTGTTAGTGGTTCAGTGTTTCAGTTTCCAGGAGTCATATCACAAAGCCTTTATGGAAACTTATCAAATGACTATTATTATTATTAATTTTTCACTTAAGGTCATCTCGTTTATAAAAATACACTAAAAAGGGTTTTGAAAATGTTGAATTTAGTACCCCTGCCTATTATTTATCTATATTTATTTATGGATAACATTGGTAAAGAAAATTATATAAGCTTTAAGTATACAATTCTGTGATACGCCATCTGTATATTGCATTGTGTGTTTACCATTTAAAGTCCAATCTTCTGTCACCATATAGTTGACTCCCTTTACCCTTTACTCTTCCCCTTGCAGCCCCTTTCCTCTGGTAGCCATCATATTGTTGTCTGTGTCTTAGTGTTTTTGTTTATTTGTTGGTTTCAGTCAAATCATATTGTTCTTGACATTTTTGTTTGACAGTCGTTCCCACATATATGGGGTCTGTCCAGAAAGTATCGAGCCAATATCATATAGTTAAAACAGTTTCTATGGCTGATGTTTTCGGGACAGACCTCATACATGCATCCTTATGCTCACTGCAGCATTATGCATGATGGCCAATTACAACTTACATCAATAAAATTATTTTGCCTTTTCACATACTTTAATTTATTTTTATAACTTTTAAAACTGCATATTTAATTCTTTCAGTTTATAGGAAGTATGGAATTTATGAGCATAAAGGCAGAGGTAGTTCTTGTTTTCAAACCAATTAGCCAAAAGAAACATTCTGAAAAAGCCTTACTTTTCAATTTAAATAAACATGTTAATACACAGCCTTTAATAATCTAAATGTGATTTCTTAATGTGACAAAAAGTACGTATGAGGTGACCCCATTTAGTCATGTGTCACTTGAAAACATTTAACATTATGTATTAATATTATAGTAATAATATTTCCCATTTTAGTGATAGCATCTGATACTTAAACAAGGCCTCAACTTTTGGGGAATTTTTTTTAAAGGTTTTTGTTTAAGAGTTTATTAATTAATTATTATTATTTTATTTTATTTTTTTTAGAGAGAGTGGAAGAGGGAGAGGCATAGAGGGAGTGAGACATCAATGTATGGTTGCCTTTCACCTGCCTCCAGCTATGGACCTGGCTGGAGACCTGGCTTGCATCCTGGTTATGTGCCCTGGCTGGGGAATCGAACCAGCCATCTTTTGGTTCTCAGGCCAGTGCCTTATCCACTGTGCCACCGCCAGGTCCCTTGGGGAAGTTTCTTAATATGAGAATTTAAATTCAGGTCTTATCCATAAGACTATAGTTTTGGTAATTATTCATTGAATCAATTCTTTATTAAGATTCTTATATTCTTTGTCAACTAAGTTCAAAACAACAATATGGATGCTCACAATTTTGAAATCTCTTCACTGGTTAATTCTTGGGTAAATCCCATTTTTTAAATCAGTTATACTATTTTTAGTATTTCTGGGAATGATTAGAAACATCTATAGATTACTTAGTCTTTAAGTAATACCTCCTGTCTACCACAATGTCTCTGCCACAATCTGTTCAACAAATGCCTCCTGTGATTTTATGAACTATCCAAAGTATAGTGGTATCTATAAAGGTTTAATAAAATTGCACTGTGGATTTCCCAGCTAACAATTTTTTTAGCTATTCTCATGTGGAACAGAATAAATTTTTTGTCATGTAAGATTTTCTAGCTTTAGCAGTGAGCAATATTAATTTGTAAAAGTTTTCCAAAGCCAATCTGAATTATTGCTTGTAAGAGCAATATTGCTAATATTCTCAATTTTCCTTTGATATAACATTAATAGCTTCCTTTAGGATTTGAATGTTTCCCAAATATATCGTGCTGTAAGAGTGACAATCTCGTACAGTTGTTTGACAATAATGTCTCAAGAGGAGCCTATCAGGTTTCCCTGGAACAATGCATTTGTTCAGAGTTTGGAATCACTTTCCCAGAAGTAATACATATCCAAGTGTATTTTCTTGTATATTCTCATACCTGCTTTATTAATTCTGAATGGATTTTAACAAATTGGATAGCATATCATGAACAAACTTTATGAGTTATAATCTTCTTCATTAGCAATTACAATATTTTAATAAAAAGCAATGCCAGTTGAAAAGGATAATATCAACTGCTTCTTACCCTCAAATTATATTTTTCAGTACTATTGCAATGAGATTTAGGTTCTTGATATGACTTTTCTCAGTTCAGGCAGTGCGCTGTTTAGTCATGCATATGTAACTATAGCATCTCTAATGTTCTCTGAACACAGAAGAAAACTTTGTACATTAATAAGCCATTATTGATGTTACTTGTTCATACAAATCCACCTATAACATACCTAATCTAAAAGTGTATTATATATTTCATCTATCTGTAACACAAGTAGTCACATATTTCTGTCTTCTCATGCCATTTGCCAGTTGTTCATCTGCAGTTTCTATTCTTTTGAGGTAATTCTTGTGTCTGATTTGTAAATATTCTCTAAAATGTGTTAATTCTAAATTATCCACATGAGAAAACTCACATTTACAATTTGTCAGCTGTCAAGATCATTAATAACATAACTGAATGAACATCTTTGTATCATTTTCTATAAATAATCAGCATCTATAGTTCTGGATTATTTGTCCAGATTATTTGTTATTTCTGGTTTTGTTGATAGATTCTTCTGTTTACTTATATCTTGCAAACATAGTAATATATGCTTTATGAAGTATTTGAGAAAATACAGTTTTATTTGATCAGATGAATCAAAGTGTTCTCCACGAAGTATAAACCTTTGCTGAGGAATTTTTATATATAATCTTTACCAATCTAAAGAAATGACATAAAGAAGTGACCTTATTTTTTACTTCTACTTCTCTTACCAAGTTAAAAAAATGCACCTGTATTTCTAGTTTTATAAGTTACTTTTAACCATAAAATGGTTTTGAATTTTATCAAATGCTTTTCTTCATTGATTGAGATAATCATGACTTTCCTTCTTTAGTCTCTTATGTCTATTTAGTTACTTAACTAGATTTTTCTGATGTTGCACCTTCTTTACATTCCTGGGGTTACATGGTAGTTGATTATGATATGACATGATTTTTAGTTGTGCTGGATGTTGTTATTAAGTTTTAGGTTATGTTTGGCTCTACATATTTGTGAGTAAAATTGGCTTATGCTTTTCTTTTTTTTCAAAACTATATTTGCCTCAGTGAGCTGTATAGCTCTTATTATTTTTTTTAAAAGATTTTATTTATTATTTTTAGAGAGGGGGGAAGAGAGAGAGGCAGAAAGGGAGAGAGACATCCATGTATGGTTGCCTTTCACCTGCCTCCTGCTACAGACCTGGCTGGAGACCTGGCCTGCAACCTGATTATGTGCCTTGGCTGGGGAATCGAACCAGTGACCTTTGGGTTCGCAGGCCGGCCCCTTAACCACTGTGCCACCAGTCAGGGCCTATTTTTAAAATTTAATTTTATGGAACAATTTTTATAAGATATGAATCAGTGATTTCTTTCAAGTTTGGTAGAATTTTCCTATAAAGTATAGCAATTGATATAGGCACCTGTTTCACATGCCTTTTACTCACTGGAAAATGACACATAGCAATGGTTTCTGACCATACTAATAGTTCATTGATATGTTCACTGAACATATCAGTTCAGTGTCCAAAGGACTACGCTTAACCTGAAGGAGAGAGAGGGCTGCCAATGTGTGAATAGTTAAATCTCTCTCCTCCTTGCTTCTTAGTGGGATGACTCAGTGGGTTCCATCTAGACTAAGCTCCATTTGTCCCCAGAAATAATCTGCTCTTTAGCTGACTGTTTTGTGGCTTTTTTCCCTTCCATGTTTCACTTCCCTACTCTTATATTGTATTTTTTGGGATTATGTAACAAATAAACCACTTTATACTTAGATCTTTGGCTTAAGATCTGATTGTGGAAAAAATCAAAGTAAGACAAAAAACAAAACAAAACATCTAGGACTGAGATTTCTGTAGAAGAGGTATTTAACATATTTTTAAAAAATTATAATTCACATAACATAAGATTCACCATCTTAAAGCATACAGTAGTGTTTTTTAAGTATATTCACAATGTTGTACAACTATCACCACTATTGTAATTCTAGAACATTTCCAACACCCTGAAAAAAAACCCTGTACCCATTAGCAATCTTTTCTGTCCCTCACATCAGGCAACCATTAATCTCTTTCCTCTCTGTATGGATTTGCATATTTCATATGAATATATTTATATACTATGTGACATTTTGTTTGGCTTCTTTCATTTAGCATAACACCTTTAAAATTAATCTGTGTTATAGGAAGAATCAGTACTTTATTCCTTGTGATAGCCAAATAATATTCCATGGTATGATAATAGGTTATTTTTTTAGAATAATAAATCTCCCTTGGGTGAGCCAAGTTGGACTTGATTTACATTGAATCTGCTTTAAAGTAGGTCAGACTGCTGTATGTGCTTAGTGATGTTACTGCCTTTTAGCAGTTACAGGAGCAAGAAACACAGTTTGCCAAAGGAAGCCTATGTAGTAGTCGTTGGCTTCTGAAAATTTACTTACAAGAAACCATGGAGGATCCCAAATAGTTTTGTCTATTAACTTTAAAGTTTTTAATGCTTGCTAGTGAGAATCCAAGAAACAGGTAAATGAAACTTTATAATTTGTACTTTTTTTCTGAAAAATAACCCTTCCTTAAAAATTTCTTCTCCCCAAGGGTGTTCTCATGATTTCCATATCACCGTATTTTTATTAGCATTTCCTTTGTGTTGCTTCTAGTTTTACATTTCCAGTTTTCTTCAACTTGGATAATGCATCATCCTCTTTACCATCTGTTAAACTTTCATATAATTATGTTCTGGCTCCCTTCTTTGTGTAAGATATCCTCTTCAGGAATTGTCATATCCTATGTTTTATTTTATTTTTTTATTTGAAAACTTCTATTGTATTTTTCCCATTACTATTTGTCTTCCTTATACTCTCTTCCACTCCAACTCATTACTCTCCCTGCCTCACTCCCACAACTGTTCTAGGTGAATATGCTTTATATTTTAAGAAAAATTAAATTTGCTTAATTTTATCTTAAATTTATTGGCATGATTTTACAGTTCTATAATTTATACATAACCTTTAAGTTCTGCTAAATGATGAAAAAGGAAACTGTCAACTGATAATAGATTTTATTTATTCTATTAAATCTGTAGTCAGTCAATATTCAATGGAAAATAATTATTCTAATTAATGTCATTACATATTGTAATGTGAATAATGATACTCTTCAACTCACTTTAACTTTATTAAAATTATAGTTTTAACTGAAATGTATTTTTAGGGAAAAAAGTAGGTTAACAAAGTAGTACAAAATGCAAACATACCTTTGGGACCAGTTTGAACAAAGTGCTATAGCACAGCCTAGTGGGAAAACATAATTACTGCATAAATGTTCATGGTTTTTAATCTTATTGTTTCAAAAATCACCTTTTATTGAAAATTAACTTAGAGAAATTTAAGCTTAAAATGCAATTCTGAATTGAAATAAGATTTAAAAGTCAAATATTTATTATAGAGGTAATAATTACTTAGTCTGATAATAAGCCTATACAATTAAATTCTTTCCAATGATTAATTTACTTTGGCAGCCACTTCCATAGTTTTTTAAAAGTTTAATTTAGAACAGAAATTTTGAAAAAATATCATATACTTTGATGAAAAATAAAATAAAACCAACACTACAAAATGCATAGTTAATTGGTTACCTTTGATACAATTGCCTGACTACTCATACTCATCCATCACCCCCAAAAGTATGCCAAATTGTATTTTAAAAAATTGCATTTATATGAAAATTCAATAATTTGTTCTCAATTAACTAATATGTTTATATTAAGTATACATTTACTTTCATTGTAATTAATGAGTATCAGTAAATATTTTCATTAGTCTAATTAACCTTAATTGGTTATTTCTCGGACATTCCTAGTTACATAGTTCATTATTTTCCCTTGTGTTCATTTTGAAATATTTAAAATATGTCAAGACATTTAGAGAATAGTATTGGCCAGTTACACAAATCTTTAACTTTTTTCATATATATATTTTTAGAGATGTAGCAGTTTTTTGAATACTTAATCATTCCACACATTTTTATTTGTATAGTTTAATTTTATATTTATATGTACTGCTAAACCATATATGGTATTATTTTGCAAGGTTTTTAACTTTATATTATGGAGTACACTGTGTTTTCCTGAAACTTCATTAACTATATATTTTGAGAGTTATCTCAAAATTTATTTATTCAAATCTAATTCATTCATTTGACTGCTGAATATAATTATTCTGCATGAATATGTCATAGTTTATTCATTTTCATGTTGATTTCAGTTATCTAAATGATTTTTCTAAAAGTAATAGTACTTAAAAAATATACTTGTTCATGTCTTCTTGTGCCTGTGTGAGAATTTCTTTAAGGTTTCTGGGTCATAAATAATATAGGTAACCATTTCTAGTTTCACTAGATCTTGGTAGAGGTCATTATAATTTTTAATTCTCTATAATATTTTTGAGATTTTAAGTATAATGCACAGGGTTGGTTTTTTTTTTTTTTGTAATTGTGTTTTGATATAGTAGTTCAGCTATCCAAAATTGTTAGTAATATTGACTATACGGTGATCTAATAAATAATGGTATTTTCACCTTACTTGTCTTCCATTTTAATTATAATTCTTTGTCTTTTATTTAATGTTTGGCCTCTAAAATTGCCAAAACATGGGAGATGGACCAATATTATGAAGCTGTTGAAATTGCAACTTAATTATCTGCTTATTTCATATTTCTAATTTAATTGATTATTTATTGTAAGGCCATGGAAATTAATACACAATGATCTAAGCATGCAGTTGTCTACTTTCATTGGTTGAAACAAGGCTTAGTTTTATTCTTTTATGTTGCATACTCCTAAAGTAGATGAATTCTTCAATGCTTATGACACTGTTATCTGCTTCTTTTCAAAGGAACGGGCTTACTATTAACACTCTATGAATTGTATATTGAAGTTTATCATAGGCAGTAGTGTTTTATTCTCAGAAGTTACAAAGATGGTTTCTTTCGATTCTCTAAACTGGCTCTGTTCACTAATTTCTTTTATTTATCTCAGGCCCTCCTAGAATTGCTGTTCAGTGCCGTTTCCTTAGATTATTAACTTCAGTTGATTTTGCTATTCAGGGATGGGCAAAAGTAGGTTTACAGTTGTCAGTACATGAAACAGTTTATTTTTGTATTTTTATTAATTATTGTATTTTTCATACGAACAATTTTAAACCTACTTTTTGCCCCACCCTTTATTAAAAACTTGGCACTTTTAAAATGATTTTTTTAAGTAACATCAACTTTGGATGGAATAGGCTGTTGTCACCTTCCCTAAAGCCCCACCTTGGTTGGACAAGACTCCTTTTCTATCCTCTCCAGCCTCGCATTCCACAACTTCTGCTCAGAGCAGAGGAAGTAGTCATTTTGTCGGAGACCTGAAGCTCCCAAGACTCCTTTCTCTGGGTGTGGATCTGGTCCACACATTACTGACCCTTCCAGCCCTTCTGCCCAATGCTGTTTCCACCAATAGAATGAAACTGGGTTTCATAAAGCAGAGCAGAACTCTTATTCTTTGATTAAGTAATAGAGGAGGGTGAGATCACGCTCTAACAGCACCTTCTCCCCACTGGGAAAGAGCCTTCTGTATTAATAGGCTGTGGGGTGGAGTGATTAAGGCATGCACATTACTTTGTATTGCAAGTGGCCCTTTTGCGCAGGGTTCTTCTTGCACATGGTTCTTTTTGTACATGATGCCACCTCATCATCTTGGTTTTTGTGTGGCACCTTGGTTTTTGCATCCAAAATCCCTTTCAGTTTCTGAACACTAGCACGGCACGTGACATAGTTTAGGTATTAAGAAACCATAGGGTCTTTTGGATAGTAGGCTGGTGACACATACTTCATATTTAGGCAAATATTAATCTCTGAATATAACTGACAGTATTCAAATTGCAGTGTTACAGATATATTTGGATTGTCTCCTATTTTAGATTCTCTTATCAGTAAGTTGGATCTTTTTTCTTTTGTGCCATTAGACAATAAATAGGTTAAGGGAAGCTATGCAAGATGAAATGGGAAGCCTGAAGCTCATTGGTTCAAGCCTGAGGGTGTTGGGGGAAATTGTTAGGTATACAGAAAAAGGAAGTCAGGAAGAGCCTGCCCCCTTTCATCCTTGTATGTGGGAAAGGAGAAATGAAACAGAGGCAAGACCAGGAGATGGCAGAACTAAGCTGTCCAGTCCTGGCTTTGACCTAGGTGGAAATGCGTATTGGTGAAGTTGAAGGGCAGCTTTAACCCTTCTTAATATTTGATGTTCTTGAAGGAGTCACCTTTCAGGATACCCTAGCACCCACCTGGGGAGAGGTGCTTCAGAGTGAACTTGGCAATGCATCATGGATAGGTCAGGAAAGGGCCAGCATTAGTCTTCTAGAGCTACCCATAGTACCACTGTGGCCTGCGGAACACAGTAGCTGCTTGTCTGTGTCAAGGCATGCGCCTCAGTGGCCCCACCCCCTCCCCTGCCGTGAGAGAGGAGGGGTGAGGTGACTTTGCAGAAGAGGCTGTGAAACAACAGATGGCTTGGGCTATGGCTGAATAGGGGGTTGTTCAGACTAAGAGGAGGCGGTCATGTCTTGGGAGCAGGAGTGAGATGAAGTCAGTAGCGGAGCACAATCCTGTCTAAATTGAGAAGCACCAGCAATATCTATGTCTGTTGAGCTGTGTTCACCAGCTCTTTGTGTAGTCTGGCATATACTGGCATTTAATGAATGCTGTATGAATGAGTAAGTAATTAATGAATTAATATTAATAGTGTATTGCTCATCTATAAATATATTATGGTCTGAATTTTTAGTTATTGTATTTATGAATAAATAATTAATGAGTTAATGTCAAGAGTTATTTGTCCATCTATAAATAAAGATATATTACGGTCTGAATTAAGTTACGGTTTCATCCAAGTTTATAGGCTAATACTGAATACAGTATTAATCTTTTAGTAGAATATAGTAGATACATTCAGTGGTGTGCTGATAAATGTTAGTGACTGGCTTTCTGTAAGAAAAAGCACTGATTTGTAGCATTTTCTAATTTCTGTAGTCTAAATGCACCCACCGTGGTTACTCTCACGCAACCCACGTTACTTCATTGAATGTGGAGTCGGGAAAAAACATGCACAACCTGTTCCTAGTGACTTACCGAAAGCTGGCTCTGGATCAACCGTGAGCACATTCTCATGCAGGCTCGAGTCATGGATTTTTCTTCACCTCCAAAGACTGTGCTGATGGTGCACATTCAATAGAACATGTACTTTAAAAAGGTTTTGAATTAGTTCTAAGTGTTATCAATTGTAAAAGATACACTCAAATATCTCTATAGCTCAACACAGCTGATGTTTATTTCTCACCTACATCAAGTCCACACTGGTATGGCTGGTCAGAAGAGTGCTCATTCAGGTTCCCTGATTATATTTTTGTGTGGCTCCTTTATCCCCTAGGGCCTTGAATGAAGATCATGATGGTAGCATGAGAGTTTTCTAATAATCATCAGAATGGCCGGCATCATTCCATTTATAACCCATTGGCCAGAACGTAGTCATATGGCCATGGTCATCTATAGCTGCAAGGGAGATTGGGAAATGCAGATTTCTGAGAGAAAAAGAAAATAGCTAGCTAGCCTCTTCCACAGTTTTCTAGTCATCTGATAGGGTTAAGCTGATCAATTTATACTTTTCTCCTCTGTCAAAGGTACACATTTATTAGCAAGCTAGCAAGGATTAGATGCAGAATTTAGTAAATTTTTTTTTTCCTGCAGTTAGCTGTATCTTACGAGCATGACCTGTGGTCATTAGCACCAGCCTTCAACCAATAATCTTACTCTTCTCAGAACTACTGTATCATTTATTATCTCTGCGTAGATGAAATTTATAGAGTTTTCAGAACATTAAATTCCTTTAAGTTATTGTATGCACTTAATATAATTTTGGTTTTGCTTATTTTGACTGTTCAGTTTAACCGTTACATTGACCATTTTTATTGTTTTAAAGAGACATTTTTATTTTCCTTAATTCTTTTCCTCTTTCACAGCCACCAAGGATGACTGTGGATTGGAGCATATGTTCATAAGTGGCAAATTTGGGTCATGATAGTTCCTGTCTTTATATTGCTATATTACATTGAAAAATCTGACATATTTATTACATTGAAAAATCTGACATATTTAGAACTGAATATAATACCTTATAATTTTGAATTTTACATGACTGTAATTATAGGGCTTAGCCATTTTTATGGCTAACTAATAGATCCTAACCATGGTGATTTATAGGCATATAAAATTTCTAAGATATTTTTAACAACATTCATTATAAGATGCATTTGGTGGTAAATTATATTGGTTAAAGGGTTCCATTAATGAAACTTCTGCTATTTTATTTCCTTAATATAAGTTAAATTTTGTTCTGTTGGTACAGAATTTATCTTTAATAGACATTAGTTATTACATAGCCAATTAGTGAAAACTCATCTCATTGCATGTATATGTGTTTGTACTTGTGAGTCATAGTTCTTTATCATTGATTTAAAAGTTAAATTGCTGTGTGTGTAAGACCTTCAAGTGAAAGCTGTTCCCTTATACTACTTGAAGTGAATAAATTTAGGCTTCCTGAGCTTTGAAGATCAATCAAGTAATCCCCTGACCAGTGTGCTCTGTTGGGTGGGCATCATCCCACAAAGTGAAAGGTCATTGGTTCAAATCCCAGTTCTTTCTCCTTCCTTCCCCTCTCTCTAAAATAAATAATAAAATATTAAAAAATATTAACTATTAATCCAAGGGTGGGATGAGATAGAAAAAGAAGAAAAGACAAGTAATTGGGTCTTAGGGTGTGAGGATATAGGAAGCTAGCAGTTTAGAGGAAACACAGAAACTAGCCAGAAAAAGAGCAACCAATATGTGTAGCCCAGAGTATGGAAAGATGATTAATACATAGTCTTCAGTAGGAATCAAACATCATACACTAACTATGCCTTCCATTTATCTCATATTACTGTCCACTGGGTGTTGTCAGATGAGGAACATGAAACCCATATCCTTTCCAAGTCTTTTCCTCATTTTGGGCTATGCAGAAATCATCGATTTACCTAGTTCACACTGAGGTGAATTGGCAAAGCTAATCACGACCTCTTTCAGCCTTATCTAGCCACACTGAAGAACACAGTTGTAGCACATTTCACTTACTGAGCTGGAAATCTCTGCTCTAACCAGTGAATGGTTCTCTAACTTTCATCAAGCATCAGAATTACTAGTAAGATTTTGGAAAAAACAAACAAAACAAAACCTTTCTGGCTCCTACTTGACATTTCTGTTTCAGTAGGTTTAGGGTGGGAGCCTAGGAATTTGCACGTCTAATGAGTTCCCAGGTGATACTGGTGATGCTGTTCCAGGGATATTCTTTGAGAATCTCTGCTCTACAAGAGGTTAAGTAACCTGCTTATTACCTTGTGATAAATTATGAAGCAGCAATAGGTTGTTTCTGCCGATGACTATGATTGGCTAATTGTCTTGCAGACTCTCATTTCTGTTTAATTGTCAGTTACCAGGCAGGAAAGGATGTTATTCTTGAATATTCTGAGTGTGATTTATTCTAGAAAATTCATATCACAGAATCATATAGGATATATTATCACTGTATCATGTCTAGTAATTGTTTAAACAAGAAAGTTGAGTATCAGACAACTGATTTGAACATTATTTTGTGGCTCTGTATTTTATTTGTTTTGCTTTTTTCCTTAGTCTTTATTATATATTTTTACATTACCTTTTCATTATCTTATATCCACCTCCCTGCAGCGATCACCACACTGTCGTTCAAGTCCACGGGTCCTTTTCCCCTTGCCTTTCACTTTTAAAAGAGATTCTGCAGTACCTATATTTGTCACAAGATGGCACTGAAAGACTGAGGTTTCTTTTTTTGAAATTTGATTTTTGGAGCTATTAATGGGTTAGATATATTTATGTTTCATGTGTATTGAAACCAGAAGACATTTGGACTATGAGGTATTTATTTTTAAATTGAATGAGATTTTGGTATTTTCATATAAAAAACTTTTTTTGTTATAACAATAAAGTAGTCCCATATATTGACACTGTTGGTGACTCTTTTGGAAACATGTGAAACATAAATTTTAATGTAATAACATCAAACATTTTATTATCATGTATCCTGCATATGACTGACAATAAATTCAAGTTAGAAAGCATTTAGAAGGTCTTACTGTTTTATGATTTATAAGGTCTTATTATGCATAAGAAGGTATATGCTTTTCCTGCATTAAGTTTTAAATTTAGTCACACAGATGTTACTTATGATATTCTCAGATTCCTGGAGCCTAAAGACCATATCTGTATTAAAAAATCAAATGTAGAATGGTGGTTACCAGGGTATTGGAGTTGAGAGAATGGTGATGTACTGTTTAATGGGTATAGATTTTGAGTACTGCAAACTGAACAAGTTTTAGAGATCTGTTAAGCATAGTATGACTACCCTTAACACTATTGAACTGTGCACTTAAAAGTGTTCTACTAGAAACTATGAGAAGTTAATAGGTTTTTATTGAAAATCAACAATGTTCCTAGCTTTATTTTAGCTATTAGGAGCTACTTAAAAGAAATAAACTGTCCTAGGAAGCCTATAATATAATTGGTAATGGAAGATTAACCTAATATACTAATATAGCAATCTACTGAAAGTATAACATATGCTAGGCATTGTGCTAGACATGTTTTACTTAAATTTTTTAATAAAAAATTAAATTTATTGGGGTGATATTGGTTAATAAAATCATATGTTTTAAGTGTACTATTTTGTGATACATCATCTGTGCATTTTATATAAATAATTTCTTCAGTCCTCAAAATAATACAGGAAAGTTTGTGTTATCATTCCAGTTTCCCTATTTTATTATTTAAGCAACTAAGTACTGAATATTCATATCTATAGTACCTTGTTGAAGATTTCAAAGTTTCTAATCTAGGAGTGTGTATTTAAACCCAAGTCTGTCTAGCCTCAAAATCCATTTTCTGTAAACTACACTATGCTCCTAATTTAAATAAAAAATAATTAAAGAACCCATATAAACAATTAATAATTTATTCAGTATTTCTATTACCAGTAAACATTGTCTATTTTATAATCTGGCAAAATTAAAATAAAGGACATGTGATTTAATTAATGGTAGTTGTTAATCTGGATTACATTTTAACTTCAGAAAGGATAACCATATACTTTTATGTTGACTTGAATTGTCTCGTTTTTGTTTTTAACTTTTGGGAATACTAATTTCCTTTTCCTATGTATTCATGTGCAGGTTATGTGGGTATGTAACTTGTGCCGAAAACAACAAGAAATCCTCACTAAATCAGGAGCATGGTTTTATAATAGTGGATCTAACACACCACAGCAACTTGATCAGAAGGCTCTCCGGGGACTGAGGAATGAGGAGGCTCCTCAGGAGAAGAAGGCAAAACTGCATGAGCAGGCCCAGTTCCAAGGACCCTCAGGTGACTTATCTGTACCTGCAGTGGAGAAAAGTCGATCTCATGGGCTCACAAGACAGGATTCTATTAAAAATGGGTCAGGAGTGAAGCACCAAATTGCCAGTGACGTAGCTTCAGACAGGTAAACATTTTGCTTAATCTTTAGGTGAACGTTATTTTTAATCTTCATTCCAAACAAATAAAAATACACTTAGTGTTTAGGCAATTTGTTGTCTAAATGTAATGTAAATGTCCATGTTTTATATAAATGCTGAAAGTGATGTTTAGGACTTAAACTATTATAGGTTTGACCGTCTTAAATTTGATGAGAGAGTGTCAGATTAGCAGATTTTCCAGAAAAAAGCAGTGAAATAAAACAGGGAACTTAGATAGGAGGTTGTTGTCTTCTTAAAGAAGCTGGGCAATGAGAATGAAGAAGAGAATGCTTTAAGATACATTTGAGAGGTTGGATTGATAGGACTAACTGGAAGTGGGAGTTAAGAGAATGGGGAAGATTAGCGACATTTCTAAAGATTCTGCCCTGGGCTGAAGGGTGAAATGGTTTTCCAAGTATATTCATACAGATGTAAGAGTTTAATGAGTTTGATATTATACATGGACTAACTCTGTTACTACTATATTGGCTCAATTTTCTGGCCTTTTCCATGTTAAAATTGTTAAGTGTTTATAGTTCTTATATTTTCTATCTTCGAAAGGAGGAAAATGAAAAATTTTCATGGGAAGATTATTTTTCTATTCAATGTTTCTCTTGAATTAAAAAAAAATAAGGAAAATATGTTTTATACTATATGTATTGTCCAGAAGTGGCAGATATGTTTTTGTGGGAGCAAGTATAAAGTCATGCATTCATGGAAAAAAAAAATTAAATTGTACTTACAGGGTGGTGGGTTCTGAGCAATTGTTAATGATGTTGTTAATGATGGCTGTGCCATTTTTTTTTTTTTTTAAACTAGCAAAAGTGAAACAGGTAATGTAATTCTATTTTTGGGCAAAATCGTGGTGATTTTTTTTTTAAAGATTTTATGTATTATTTTCAGAGAGAGAGGAAGGGAGAGAGCCAGAGAGGGAGAGGAACATAGATGTATGGTTGCCTTTCACCTGCCTCCAGCCACAGACCTGGCTGGAGACCTGGCTTGCAACCTGGTATGT
The DNA here is from genome assembly GCA_004026585.1 of Noctilio leporinus. Classification (NCBI taxonomy): domain Eukaryota; kingdom Metazoa; phylum Chordata; class Mammalia; order Chiroptera; family Noctilionidae; genus Noctilio; species Noctilio leporinus. The sequence continues at coordinate 451,729 of PVIW01000406.1, read as the reverse complement.
GCCCTGGCTGGGAATTGAACCAGTGACCTTTGGGTTCACAAGCCAGTGCCTTATCCACTGTGCTACCAGCCAGGGCAAAAATTGTGGTGATTTTTATGACTGGAGTACTATGAACATATTTTAGTGCAGAATCTCAGGAACCCAAGAATTTAAAGTAGGAAGATCATCTTATGTTGAGAAGTTCAGCACACAGAGGGCAGATAGTTTATTTAGAGAACAGACCCAGAAGCCACCTGTAGGGGAGTGGAAAATGACCCCAGTAAGGGAATACTTACCTGGTATATTCCAGAGCAGTTTACCTCTTTTGGCAATTGTGTCTCAATCTTTTGGGGACTTCTGGGAAACACAGAGCAGTATGACCTCAGTAATTCTGCATGATCGGCTAGGAGGCTGGGGTATTTATCCACTATCCACAATGATCTGTTGTTGTTGGTCTTGGCCTGTTCTGGCTCTCTCACGTACACACTTGAGCGCACACACGTATGTGTGTGCGTGCGTGCGTGCGTGCGTCTGTGTGTGTGTTAGGATACACTGTATGCATTTTGTCCTGACATTGAAGGGATCATTAAAAAAAAATCATCCTGTCTAAAAGGATATATAAAGAATTTTGTTCCAAGCCTTCTAAACTGGGTACAGAGGTGTAGGTATCAACTTCTGAACTCATTCATAGAATATAATCTTTTTTGATATTAAAGCTTACCACAGCTCTGACAGTTTAAAAAATGTTTAACATTTTTATATGTTAGAAATTAAAAATAAATAATATATGAAAAGTACATATTATAGGAAAGTTTGGTTAAATTAAATTTTTGTTTATCAGTGTGTTAAAAGTTATTTTGTTCAAATGACTTCTTATTGTTATAGAGATAACAAGTAGCTTTGATAGCTACTTGAAAAATCACTATGCTGATTTAAAGTACAGTTTAAGAGCTTATTCTAAAATACCCCAATTTTTGATTTCCATCATTCTTTGAATTGTTGTTTTTGGAGTAAATTTTAGAACTCTGAGCTCTTAGAAAAGGATTTTTTTAATGCTTGAAGGGATATTTTTCTTCTGTGTATTATCCCCTTATTCTATATAACTATTCCATACCCTAGCCATGCAATGTTTTGTCTTCTGCAACTACTATTGCTATTTTTACTTGTGTATGTTTTATAGATATTTTCTGCAGATATAGGAATGTAATATATATATATATTTATTTAAAAAATGCTAGCATAAATATATATATAATTTTATAAATTATACATACATAATTCTATTTTTATTCTTTCATTTACTAACATATGTTGGAGATTTTTCTTTACCAGTACATAGTGAGTATGCTACATCATTGTTTAATTTTTTTATCCTCATCTGAGGACATGCTCATTGATTTTAGAGAGAGGGGGAGAGAGTGAGAGAAATATTGATGTGAGAGAGAAGCATCAGTGATTGCATCTCTCATGCACCCTGACTGTGACTCAACCCTAACCCAGGCATGTGCCCTGACTGAGAATTGGTCCTGTGACCTTTTTGTTTATGGAATGATGCTCCAACCAAGCCACGTTGGCCAGAGGCAGCCATCATTATTTTTTTATTTTTAGTTTTATTTTATTAATGATTTTTAGAGAGAGGGGATGGGAGAGAGGCAGAGAGGGAGAGAGACATTAATGTATGTTTGCCTTTCACCTGCCTCTGGCCACAGAACTGGCTTACAACCTGGCTTGCAACCTGGTTATGTGCCCTGGCTGGGAATCGAACCAGTGACCTTTGGCTTCGCAGCCAGGGCCATTATTTTTAATGGATGTGTATCACAATTATTTAGTCTCTAATGATGCGTACTTAGATTTTTGTCATTTTTTTATATTATGAACACTGTTGTCATAAATAATATATGTGTATACATATATTATATGCATATACTTATACCTTTATATATTCGTATATACATATGTATGAACATACTTATAATTTTGTATAAGAACAAATCTATAAGATAAGCTAAAATTCTCAAAAGTGGAATTACTTGGTCAGAGTATGTGCAGCTTCAATTTTTTTATAGGCATTTCCAAATTGCTTACAATAGAGGATATACCAATTTATACTACTATCAACATAACAGTTTTGATCTTGACCAGTCTGATTGGCTAAAAAGAATATTGCATTATACTTTTAATATTTCTCATACCATGAGTCAAGTTGAACATTTTTGTATATGTTTAAGAACCTTTATAAGAATATTTCTTTTTTCTTTTTGAACTTTCTTTTTTTATCTTGCCCATTTTTCTATTAAGTTAATTTTCATCTAAATAGATATTTCCCATTTGTATTGTGGGAAATAACCTTTTGTGGAATGGCTTGTATATTAGCTTTCTATTGCTGTGATTATCACAATTCTAGTTTAAAACAACATAAATTTATTACCTTACAATTTCCATGGGTCAAGATCAGGCTACAGGTTAGCTAAATACTTGGCTTAGAGTCTCACTAGGCTGAAATCAAAGTGTTGGCTGGAGCTGTGATATCATTTGGTGCTTGGGATTCTTTTCCAAGCTCACTGATTGTTGGCAAAATTCAGTGCTTACAGTTGTATGACTAAAACCCTCAGCTCTTAGAGGCCACCCACTGTTCCCTTGCAAGTGTCCCTCCATACAGCATGATAGTTTTTTCTTTTTCTTCAAAACCAACAGGGGAATATCTGCACTGCTTTGAGTCTTTTGGACTTCTGTCTCTGACCTCTAGAAACTCTCTTTTAAAGGGTTAGCCTGCTCAATCAGGCCTACCTATAACAATTTCCCTTTTAACTTGAAGTCACCTGAGTTAGGGACTTTAATTGCAGTCACACAATCGTCTCACTGTTGTCATATAATGTAATGTATAGGAGTTATATCCCATCATAGTCCACAGGACCTGCCCACACTTCAGGGTTGGGGTGGGGTGGGTTTATCACACAAGTGTGTATGCAGAAAAGTGGGGTCATTTTAGAAATCTACATACCTCAGGTTGTAAATGCATTTTCCCATTTTGTTACTATTTTTGACTTTGCTTATTCTTATTTTAAGCTTAAGCATAAAAACATGTTTTTCCACTGTGGTGAAAATTCATTTAATGACTGTTTTTTAGGGTGGTATATTAGTTTTTATAATGGAGAAAAAAATCACTATTTTAAAAGTATGCAATTCAGTGGGTTTAGTATATTTATGAATCTGTGAAACCATCACTGCTCTTTAATTCCAGAACCTGTTCATCACCCCCAAAAGAAACTGAATTCTCATTAGCAGTCACTTCCCATTTTCTTCTGCCTTCAGCTTCCTGACAACCACTAATCTGCTTTGTATCTCTATGGTTTGGCCTATTTTGGATTTCATTAAAAAAATGGAATCATACAATATGTGGCCTTTTGTGTCTGGCTTCCTTCGTGTACCACGTTTTCAAAGTTCATCCATCTTGTAGCATGAATTGGTGTTGATTTATTTTTATGGCTGAATAATATTTTATTGTATGGATATATGACAATTTGTTTATCCTTTCATCAACAAAGGATGTTTGATGGGTGTTTGAGTTATTTCTACTTTTTGTTTATTATGAGTAATGCTGTTCAGGCAAGTTTTTATGTGGACATATGTTTTTAATTCTTTTGTGTGTATTTTTCATTATGGTCATTCCAGTGATTGTCATTTGCATCTCAGTGCCATCTTGATTTGCATTTCTCTAATAATTAATGATGTTGATCATCTTTTCTTCTGTTTATTGGCTATTTATATATCTTCAATGGAGAAATGTTTATTCTAATCCTTTGTTGTGGTCCTTCACTAAGATAAAAATATTCCTATGATTTCTTTTTATACTATTATTAACACTTGTATTATTAATAATATTTTACTTTTACATTATAAAATAGCAATCTATCTGAAATTTATTGGAGTGTGGTGTGAGGCACAGATCCAAACTTAATGTTTTTACACATGATTTTACCCCTTGTCTCACTATATTTATTGAGGGAGCAATTTTTCTTCCCACCGATTTGAGATGCCATTTTTATCACATATTGATTATTACATGTTAGGGTAGATTTATAGATGTTCCATATTGTTCAATTGATTAATCTGTTCAAACAAAGCTTATATCTAGTTTCAAATTTTCCAGTTTCGCTACTTCAGGAAACCAAACTATTAGTTGTTGAAAGTAGAAGCTTGGCAACATGAATTTTGGTAACACATTTGGTTTCATAGTTATATAACTACATTTATCTTATGGTGTATATTGGATTATGCAATGAATGAATTTTGAAGAGGTAAGAAGGTCCTGGAGAGTGGGAAGATTTATGTTTTTACAATAATACTTCTTCCAGTTATATAGCTTGAATATGTTAGTGGCCAGACTGAGAAGTGAGGGGAGAAATAGCAATATGATAGGAGGGAAGAATGAAAGATCCTTTTCTATAATATATTGCTGGAAATGGCATTGTAAGTCAAATGATAAGGGATCATTTCAACTTTTAAAATGCTTAGAAATAAACTTGTGTTTTTTATTTTTGCCACCAGATGGCGAAGGTGCACCCTGAAAGCAAAACTTAATTTTGTGATTATTTCAATTGAATTATTTTCAGAGATGGTTATAGACCAGTAAGTGGATTAAGTTGGTGCTTTAGAGTGTAAAAAACAGGACCTCTTGTGTAACGTTGCTTTTCATATTGAAATGCATTTATTCTCATATGTTTATTTCTTGTTCTGAGATCTCCATGTACCAGACTTGTGTTTACAACTGGAGGTTGTACAATCTTACCTCTTTTTCCACTAGTATTTCAAAATCAAAATATTCTGAATCTCAGTGTTTATTTCCTCCCTAAGTAATGTCATTCCCTAGCCTTGCTGATTACAACATCAGTCATCCTGCTTCATAAATTAGGATACTTCAGTGTTTACTTTCTAAATCTCTTCTTAATTTTCCTATTCAGTGACTATTTACTTAAGGTTTTGGTCAATTCTATCCCTATTATCTCTTGTATTCCACCCTTTATTCCAATGTAGATATTTTCCCTGCCCCGATTATGCATTAACTATGTCTAGCTTTTTTTCTGGCTTCCTGTTTCACATTTATTGTTTCCAGATTTGTGATTTATGATGAAGTTAATTTTTTGCTCACCTTTGATACCCTTCCACTTTTACTTCAAATGTGAATCCTTAGTTTTCTAAAAGAAACTAATAATTATTGAGTACTTACTTTGTTCTAGGCTTTGTGGCAAAAATTTTCAGGCATTGTAGTTTAGTTTATATAACAATGCTGTAAGGTGGGGTTTAAGATACCTTTTGTATATTGAAGTGATTTCCCAAGATTCCAAAATTAAAGGAAGCCTTTTAATTGATATAGGTATTTATGACTCAAAATCCTATCATGCTACATTTTGAGGCTGTTACCAGTCCTTTATATGCTCACCTCTCACCACTTTTTTTTAATTGCCCCAACACAACCTACAATCTAGCCACAGTAGATAACTAATGAGTTCAGAAGTATTGTTCACTCTTAAAATTTAAGTATTTTCTCATGCTATTCCTCTTATCTAGAATTTTGTTCTAGCTATGCTTACACTAATTTAACAAATACTTACTGATTGTTGATCATGTGTCATACAGATTACAAGATGCCAAGGTTATAGCTATGATAGAAGTGAACAAAATAGACAGAATCCCTCTCAAGTCGATCACTTTTTAGTTGGAGAGGATGAAGGAATGAAAACTGACTGGTATACTGGACAACAATATAACTTGAGGCCTATGCATTCGCTGCTTAATTGCTTACTATAGAGAATGTAACAATTTATACTTTTATCAACAGTTAACTAAGATTCGTATTTTTAAAAACTGTTTAGTCAATGCAATGCTTTAAAACTTTTGATCTTTACCATTCAAATTGTTGAAAAATGATATGGCATTATACTTTTAATCTTATTCGTACATACATGAGTCAAGTTGAGCATTTCTGCAGAACTCCAGGGGCTACCATTCACTAGATGTGAGTGATTCAGCCTGCGGTTGGCACCTCTCCTGTCCTAGCAACAAGTGCTGTGGAGGACAATAATACAGGGAGGAGGGAAAGGGTTTTGGAGAGGGGTGGATAACAATTTTAAATTAGAGGCTCCGGGAGCCCTTAACCCTGAGTTAAGACTGGAGGAAGGTGAAGAAGTAAGCCATGCGGGTGTCCGGGGGCAGAATACTCCAGGCAGAGAAATAGCAAATGCCAAGATCCTTACAGAAGGGTGCACCTTGGAATGCCTCCCTGAATTTTACTTTGCTTTCAAAGTCCAGCTCAAGTGTCCCTACTTATATGAAGCCTTAATTTTTTTCCAACAAGAATGATATTTTTTGCTTATCGAGGGTACCTTTACAAAAAGTCCTTTATTTATATTTATGTATTTCAGCATTTACCACTGCCTGCCCTTTAATACACTTGTCAGTGTTTTCTTTTCCTCTTATTAAAGTTTGAACAACTTAAAGGCATGCTGTCATTTACCTCTGTTTCCTCACTGCCTGGTTTACGTTCTAGAAATAATAGGTACTCATTTAATATTAATTGAAATACATTGAATCACTGAAATGACAAGTAGGTAACCAATTCTTTTTTTTATCTTTTACAATTGTCCTGTGTTTACAACAATTGAACTTATTTACAGAATGCAGCACTGTATTTTACTGCCTCATAGACTAACTTATTTTGTAATGTCTTTGTAAAAATATGTTAACCTGTATAATAGGACAAAACTATTGGTTGTTACATTTAAGATTGATCTTTAGAATTCTGTTGTTTCTTAGACACCTGCAATGATGGGCATTGTAAATGCTTCAACATTTTTCAAAAGAAAGTCTTATGCCTGTTTGCTTTGCCCTATCATATTTTAGCTTCATTTTAAAGATTTTGATTTAATACCTTGCTGTTTTCCATGTTCCTCAACCTATTTTTGGGTAGGGTGACCTATATTCCAGTTTGTCTGGCTTATACCTGTTGTCCCAGCATAATTATTAAGAGAACACATTTTATTCTCTTAGAAGATTTCTATTTGATATCTAGTGATACTGCATAGTAATTCTTAGACTTAGCGAAATTCCTGAATCTGTATTACAGCACATACAACTTCAGGTTTACTTAGCCTACAATGTTTATTGAGTATATACTTTATTTATGACACTAGTTTACATAGAGAAGTACAGACAGTGGAAGATGCTCTGTGTCATAAGAATTTGATAAGCCAGGATAAATGATGTGGTTGTATAAACATAACTATTTGAAACTGGTAAAAACTACTGTAACAAAACATAACTTAGAAATATATGGCCTCTGGTTCGATTCCCAGCCAGGGCACATAACTAGGTTGCAAGCCAGGTCTCCAGCCAAGTCCATGGCTGGAGGTAGGTGAAAAGCAACCATACATTGATGTTTTTCTCCTCTGCCTCCCTCCCTTCCCCTCACTCTAAAAACAATAAAGTCTTAAAAAAAAAAAAAAAAAAAAGAAATATATGGAACCAATAGGGAAATTTAGGGGAGATTTTATAGATTTGTTAAAACTTCAGAATTTTAATGAAAGAATTTTAAAGACAGAAGAAAATACAGAATGATTTTAAAACAGTAGGAAAATAAGGAGTTTGGGTTAGATATTCCTAGATCATAAGTATATTTTTTGCTGCTTTTTGTTTTATTTTGGTTCTCAGATATATGAGTTCTGTTAATCATATTTATCAGTTTACGGCACTTCGGTGATATGTGTGATGCTCCTCTATTGTGTTATTTTTTCACATCTCTGAAATATAATATTTTCGAATAATAAAAAATTTTATGTTGTGTATATACATGTTTTCAATTACATAAATGATGTGGTTTGGTACATTTTTAAAGATGTATATATGTAATAACATTAGTTCATTGCACCACTCTACTGCATTGTACTCTGTGGTATACAAAATAATGGTCCCCAAAGCTGTCCACCTAATCCCTGGGACCCATGCATATGTTATCCCACAAGGCAAAAGGGATTTTGCTGATGTGATTAAGGTGTTGGAACCTAGGTGTAGAGATTATCTGGGATTAGTTCAGTCTAATCATAGAAATTCTTAAAAGTGGAGAGCCTTTCCTGGCTGGTTAAAGAGATGAGATGGAAAAAGAGGAGGAGAGCTTCAAAGCACAAGATGGACTTGAAGGCTATTGTTGAGTCTGAAGATGGAGAAAGGGGGGCATGAGTTAATTCAGCAGCTTCCTGAAGCTGGAAACCACCGCAGTTTATAGTGAGAGGGAAACGGTGACTATTCTAGAACCAAAAGGAACTGAATTCTGTTAAGCAAAAAGAATTCAGCCAGAAGCTTGATTTTTAGTCCATTGGGGTTTTTACCAGATTTCTGACCTATAGCATTGTAGAGCAATAAACTGGTGTTTTAAACCACTAAAAAGTGGTAACTTGTTGTGGCAGCAATAGAAAACTAATGCGTATTTCCTAATGTATATTTATCTTATTTTATTTGACAATCCTTTAGTGATGGATGGCCTAGGCTATGTGAAAACTCCTCATTACTATTAACATTGAACCAATGAGCATTCTTGTAATGTGTCTCCTTAGGGACCTATGCAAGACTTTCTCTGTAGTGTGTATATCTAGATGTGGAATTAATGTCACATAGGATATGTTTACTTCATTTCACTAGTTCAGTTCTCAGGAATGGCTGTGTCTGTACTCCTGCTTGCAATGCTTTAGGGTGCGTGATACCCATATCTTAACTAATATTTAATGTTATTTAGACTTTTGCTTTTTTGGCAGTCAGGTGGATATTAAGGGTATTTTTAATTTTAATTTGCATTGATTACATTGCAGCTGAGCATTCCTTCATATATGCCTTGGGTCTTTGGGATTGCCATTACCGTGAATTGTTTATGTATATCATTTGCTCATTTGAAAAAAAATAGCTTCCCATGATTTTTTCCACAGTGTCTTTGTTGAACAGACATTCTTACTTTGATATAGTAAAATGCATTACTTTTTTTACTTTATAGTTTGTCATCTTTTAGTCATGATTAAGAGAACTGATTCAAAGATTCTGAAAATACTCTTTTACACTTTCTTCTACTAGCTTTTAGTTCTGCCTTTCTCATATGTCATTAATCACCCTGGAGTTCACTTGTGGATATGAAAAAGAATGAATTCAAATTTACTTCCTCAGCTATTGAGCCAATGTTCTCAGCAATGTCTTTTAAACAATACATTTGTACTTCACTGGTTTTTGGCAATACCTCTGTTTATAACATGTTCCTTTATTTAGTTGGGCCATTTTTGAATTGTCTATCCTGTCATATTATCTGTTTATCTTATGACATTTCCATACTATTTTTAAACATTCTTTGAGGATCTTTATAGATGATTACATCACCTGTAAAAAAAGAACAGCTTTATCTCCTGCTTTTCAAGTTGTAAGCCATTTATTCCTATTTCTTGTACTGTTTTACTGGCTTGAGCCTTCACTACAATATTAAATAGAATGATGAAAATGACATTTTTGCCTTATTCAGATCTTAAGATGAATGCTTTCAGTCTTTCACAATCAAATGTGATGTAATTTGTATGTTATTCACAGATATCCATCATGAGGTGAGGATATTCTCTTCTGTTAGCCGTTTGCTAAAACATTTTTATCATATGTAGCTGTGGAAGCCTTGATACTTGCTTTTTATTTTGTCCATACTGAGATGATAATAAGATTTTTTCTTTAGTCTTTATATAATGAATTCCATTCTTATTTTTCAAATATAGTATCAATCTTGAATTCCTGGGATACTCCCTTTGGCCCTGATAGTATTATTCTACTAATATTTATATCTTGCTGGGGCTTATCTACAAATATTTTGTTAGAGAATTTTAAAATTTATGTTCATGAGGGACATTGGTGTATAGTTTCCTTTTCTTATAACATTATTGGTTTTGGTATCCAGGGAATGATGGCTTCATAAGATGAGTTAGGAAATGATTTTCTTATCAATTTTCTGCCATAGTGTGTGAAAAACTGTTATTTCTTTTCTAAATGTATGACAGAATTTGCTAGAGACTCGGAGTTTTCATGTGGGTAGGTTTTTAAAATAACTGATCATTTAAATTGTTCAATAAATATAAAATTGAATGTTCAGGTTACTTAAATATTCTTGAGCATGTGGATATTCTTATAGTCTAGTTTTATAAGCTATGACAGTTTTATTTGGGGATGTCTCACCAATTATTTGGAAATTATTTTGTCTTCTTTCTTTTAACATGCTGGGGATAGAATAAGGCATTTTGGTAGGCTACTTCTTTCCAACTTAGCATTTTGCATCTTCCATACATGATCTATATCTTAGAACTGTATTTCTTCCAATTACAGCTCACCAGTATCGTTGGGAGAATTTCAGTGACCATGCCTTTATGTTTCTGGTTTTATTGGTGACTTTTTACTTTTAATGCTGATACATTCAATCATACTTGTTGTTGTTGTTATTATTGTTATTTTGCCTTACAGAAGTTTAGCCTTTTAGCCTGCTACCCACTTAGTTTATCTTTCTTACTCGAAGTCTAAGGACATTGTTAATTCCTTTAGAATATGACTTTAATATATCGATGATCACTTTTAAAGTACAGTAAGTCTTTTCTTAATGTTGTCAATAGGTTCTGTAATTTAGGGAAACAATACATAACAAAATCAATTTTACCATAGAATAATTGACATAAACAAATGAAATTCCTATGGCACCTCCTCAAAATTATCATGAAGCAGTCTTGAATGAAGTGAAGTTGAATGAAATGAGGTTGTTTGAGGACCTATTTTAGTTGCTTCTCAATCTCAGTCATACTTCAAATATTATAAGCCAATATCCATTCTTCTAATCCATACCATTTGATTGACTGAGACTCTGCTTATTACTATTCCTTGAAAGTATCTATAAATTCATTTTTAACAAGCTTCTTTTGAGTGTTATATATTCACTTGTAAATACAATTTTGTTTTGGTGTTAATAATTATATCAAAGAAAATATTTTAATAGTAAAAAAGGAAAGCTAGAATGACATTAAGTTGGGGGTAAATTCTTAGCTTAAGATGGTGCTTTTGCTAGGCAGCAGCACTCTTTTAAAGCTTTTGCTGATAAAATTATTGGTTAATGACTACTGGCAAAATTATCATTTTTGAGACTCCTTCATTTATTCTAACACTAATGCGTATCTTGGATTACCCAAGTCATTCATACATCAAAAGAACAGAAATTATTAAATTGTAACAGGTTATTAACTAAAGAGCATATATGCTCAGATAATCCCTTCCCACAGATATTTGACAGACCTATTGGCAGCAGGAGCATCTGTATGGGTTTGCACAGTGAACTGTGGGGGTTATTGCTCCTGGTTTGGCTTTTATGGCAATATTAATGTTATAGACTGACTTCTAGGTTATCTTACTCACCTACCCCCTTACTGTTGGTCTCTCCTGATATCTGCCAAGTGAAGCAGTTCTGATAGTGGTCAGGGTGAGGGTTGGTGAGTGTAAAACTTTTTTTTTTTTTTTTTTTTTTAAGATTGTTCAGTAAAGTGAATAAAGTGGTAATACATGAAACTGGTTTGAGGTAAATACCTACTTTCATTTTGCTCACTGAGCAGTTTCATCTCTTATAGCTGATGTGCTAGGTCAGGCCTGGGATGAAGCAATTGGGACGTACCTTTTGGAGCTCAGAGAGGCCAGATGCTAGATTTGTCTTGTTGTGTAATGAAGCTTAAGGTACAAAAAATAATCTTTTTAAGGCTCATGTAAGGTTTAGCATATTTCACTAGAGTTAAAAAATAGGGAGTTAGGATCAAGTTTTACAATAAATACAGATAAAGTTATATTTTCTTACTTAATATCTTTCATTGCTCAAGGATTCTTGCACCTAAAGTTGTCAATCCATAATAACATGAATTATAATAGTCAGCATCAGGTGGAGCCTTAGAATTCCTTTATAGTCATATACACTGGAGCATCTGTGCTTATATTCTCTGCCTTTTCACATGTTACTATAGGCAATCAATCCCTGATCTAGCTTTGCTTAGAACCATTCCTCTTTTTCTCTATGCAAGAACATAGCTCCTGCAGTTCCCTGAAATTGTGAAAGTATGGGATTGGGTGGGGGATACTTCATTTTAAAGTATAAGTGATTATATTCAGAATTTTAAGCTAAATGATATGGAAAGCTGAATATCTTGAATAACTTCTTCAAGTTAACATTCCATTTTACATTGGGAACATAACTGCTGCTTATTTGTTTTAAAATAAGAACACTACTTGCAGCAAGTAAATTTTCTTTTACCATTGGCCATAGTAAGGCAGCTTTGATTTAAATAGTGGTTCTCAAAATTATTGGTGTTGGGACCACTTTACAATCTTAAAAGTGATGGAGGGCCTTATAGGACTTTTGTTTGGATGGCTAATGTTTACTGATGTTTACTGTGTTAGAAATAAAAACGGGAAACAGAAACATCTTAATTAATTTAAAAGTGACAATAAACCCACTGCATTTTAAGTAATCATGCTGAGTGGATAGAATTCTGAGTTGACCTGCAATGAGTTTACCCCGACCTCAAGAATGTATGGAGCCTGTGACTTGCTTCTAGCTAATAGAGCATGGCCAAGATGATGGGGTAGCCACCTTACATCAAGCTACATCTTAGTCTGAAGCAGGGGAGTGTTCTGCTGGCTCTGAAGAAGTAAGCTACTATGTTGTGAAAGGCAAGTGAGAGGATTACATTGCAGGAAACTGCGGGGGTGGGGGGTGGGGTTCTGGGAGCTGAGAGCATCCCTGGATGACAGCCAGCAGGAAATTGGGACCTCAGTCTTAGAGCCAGAGGGGACTGAATTCTGTAAGCAGTCACTTGAGCTTGGAAAATGACCTGTAGCTCTAGAAAGAAATGTAACCTGGCCAACATCCTGGCTACAGCCTTCTACCATGCATGGACTGCAGAAAGTGTAAGACAATAAATGTATTCTTTATACTGCTAAGGATATGATGAGTTGTTTTGCAAGAGTAGGAAACTAATATAGCATATTTTAAAAAGGAAAGAAAAATTTAGTGAGAGAATTGACAATATTTTACACTTTTACAAATCCCTTTAGTGTTTGATTTGATTTAGATTCTTCTATTTGCTGCATTCAGTATCTTGATATATCATATATGATGCAGCCTCTGGGAAACATCACTGTATACTCAAGGAAAATGAAAGTTCAAAAGGCAACTAGTACTTAGTGTTATTATGAATATAGGCTTGAAGTTGCAGATCCTCTGAAAGAGTTGTGAGTACCTCTCTGTGGTCACTAGATAGCATTTTATAGAATTGCTAGATTAGAGATTTTTAGTAGTCTACTGCTCCATCACCAATAAAGTAATTGTATATAGACAGAATTCTATAAAATAAGCCAATCTACCCGGAACTCTTAGCTTCATTGATTATTTTTCACTTGAGTTTCTAGGTATGTCCTTGAGTTTGTCTATGTGGTCTATTTCCCCTGCCCTACATGGAAGCAAATGCAGATCTTTGCTGAGTTTCATTTCCAGGTGAAATAGGTAGCAATGTGTTTCAGAGGTGGTGGATTAGGACAAGGCTTTTCTTGAAATGATCCTTGCCAAGGTGCAGCCATTGAGAGAGTTGGTTTAAAAACAGAAGAGACACTTTTAAAATGTACCTTTATTTATAAGAGATTTATAGAAATGGTATCATTTTAACTTTAATTATGTATATTCATTTTTATGTTTGTATGTATTAGCATTATTTTGTAATGATACTAGTACATATTTCTCTTAAGCGTTTTTGTTTTAATTTTGTATTTTGGTGTAGGAAATAAAACATTGTTTTGTATATCAACTTTTTATTTCTGTGATATGTAACTATGTATTATTTGACACAGTTGGAAATTTTAAAGTGTGATTGGGAGCATTTTGTCTGGAAAGAAGGTTTTTCAAGGTTGGTTTAGGGTTATTGGTGGAATAATTCTCACTGTGCTTATCTAATTACACAGTGCTTGAACCAGATAATTAAACTTATGGGTAATCTCCCCCTTGCTACTGATGCTGCCCCCTTCCATTTTTTCTTTTTAATTCTTCTTTTTTATTATAGTTCTACCTGAGCATTTTTTGTTTTTCTGTTTCCTAGATAATTAGTCTTAAATTTATTTTTCCTCAACAGTATTTTCAAATTCTTATTGAAATTTCCATTTATATTATATCTTTCATTATTTTAGTCTTTTTGTTCATGAGAATTGATTTGTGTTGATAGAGAAAGATTAGCATATTTCAGTTATAACTCAGAAAAAGTTTATATTTTTCATATAACCAAGACTGTGGGATATACAGATTCAAAATTATGATTTAAAGTAATTTTTTAACTTCTATGATATATGAGATCTGTCCAGAAAATATGCAGTCATTGTCAATGTAATGAGAATGGGTGACATTGCTGTAAACTGGAAGCCAAGGAGAGTGGACTAGATTGCACATGTGTGAACAATGATGACTTCACTTTACTAGTCAGTAGGGGTGGTAGACACCGTTGAGAGAGGGAGTGTTCTGTGTGGCTGTCATATTCAAAATGACTGAGTGAGAAGAGCAATGAATCTTCATCAGATTTTGTGTTAAGCTTGAACATTCTTCCTCAGGAACAATTTAGATGATTCAGAAGGTTGAATCTTTGGGCAACTGGTGATTGGCAGCTTCATTATCACGACAATGCATCAAGTCTCATCTTGTGCAGTTTTTGGTGAAACATTAAATCACCTAAGTGATCACCCCTTTATAGACCAGATTTGGTACCCTGCAACTTCTGGCTTTTTCCAAAACTAAAATCACCTTTGAAAGGGAAGAGATTTTAGACCATCAATGAGAGTCAGGAAAATACAACAGGGCAGCTGATGACAATTGGGAAAACTGTGTGAGGTCCCAAGGTGCCTACTTTGAAGTGGACTGAGGCATCATCATCCTATGTACAGTGTCTCTTGTTCTTGCACCTTCTTTAACAAATGTCTGTTTTTCATATTATGTGTCTGGATACCATTTGGGTAGATATCATATACCTGAAATTCACTTATATAAATTATTTGACGTGGTTAAAAGTTTTGAGGTATGATTTGAAATCCACAATTGGAAAGCAGTAGGAAACCTGCTTTTCTGGCTGACTTTGTTTAATAATAATTAGAGTCACATGACTAGGAAGATTTAATGAAAGTTTGAGCCTTCTCATCCTTCTCACTGCAGTATTTCCTCTTTTTTGCCTAAGTGTATTTTGATCTAGTGCTTCAGGCCATGTTTGTATACTAAACATTTGTGTTTTATTCTCTCAAAAATATGGTATTTGGGAATTACATTTATTTTTATGGTCTATACTGGTCTTCTTTTTGTATTTTAATATCATCCTTTCTTTTTCACATTCTGGGACCCTTATAAATCATATAATTAGCTTGCATTTTAAAGATTTTATTTATTCATTTTTAGAGAGGGAAAGGGAGAGAGAAAGAGGGAGAGAAACATCAATGTGTAGTCACCTCATGTGTACCCCCAAATGGGCCAGGTCCCCATTTGGAGGTACACAACTCAGGCATGTGCCCTGAATGGGAATCAAACCAGCGACTTTTTGATTCTCAGGCTGGCACTCAATCTACTGAGCCACACCAGCTAGGACAATTAGCTTGCATTTTAAATGAGAGTATCCGTAAGGAGTTGGTGAGTGTCAAAGACATGGTAGTACTATGTGAGGAGTACTGGCCTGTGAGAAGGAGAGGTGTATGTTCATTCCGTCATCAACCACTTGGGCAAAATGAATCTTACTTCCTTTTGTTAAGTGAGGGAATTAATATTCTATTTTAAATGTGATAAGATACCATTGTTAAATATGGAGAGGTTATGATATTCCTTATGTTCTTATATGGTCATTCAGTTGTGTAGATATTGCTTTGTAGGGGATAAGAATTGTTGCAGAGACATGAAACATTTTCTAGGATAGATCACACTCTGGAACACAAAACAAGTTCCAGTAAATTTAAGAAGATGGAAATTATATCAAGCACCTTCTCTGAGCATAATGGTGTGAAACTAGAAATCAATCACAAGAAGAAAGTAGAGAAACATGCAAAGACATAGAGGTTAAGTAAAATGCTACTAAATGATGAATAGGTTAATAATGAGATCAAGGGAAAAATATCAAAAGTACCTTGAAACAAATGAGAACACAACAACCCCAAATCTATGGAACACAATGAAAGTAATACTAACAGGGATATTAATAGTGTTACAAGCCTATCTCAAGAAACAACCTAACTTCACACTAAAGGAATTTGAAAAGGAACAATAACCAAAGTCCAAAGTAATAAGAGGGAAGAAATAATAAAAATTAGAGCAGAAGTGAAGATTAATGAAATAAAGATTCGATTCTAAAAAAATACAAAAGATTAATGAAACCAAGAGCTGGTTCTTTGAAAAGGTAAACATAATTGACAAGAAAAAAAAGAAGACTCAAGTAAATAATATCAGAAATAGAAGAGAAGAAGTAAGAACTTATACCAAGGAAATACAAAGGATTTTAAGAAATTATTGCTGATAACTATGTGCCCATAAATGGACAATCTGGACAAAATGGATAAATTCCTAGAAATATACAATCTTCATAAGCTGAATCAAGAAAAATCAGAAAATCTGAATAGATTGCAATTAGTGAAATGGGAGCAGTAATCAGAAAACTCCCAACAAACAAAAGTCCTGGACTGGATGGTTTTACAGGTGAATTTTACTAAATATTCAAAAAGAACTAACATATCTCTTTCTCAAAATATTCTAAAACATTCATGAGAAGGGAAGACTCCCAAACTCATTTTAAGAGGCCAGCATTATCCTAATTTCAAAACCAGATAAAAATACTACAAAGAAAGAAAATTGTAGGCCAGTATTCCTGATGAACATAGATGCTAAAATCCTCAACAAAATATTAGCAAAGCAGACCCTGCAATACATTAAAAAGATCATACACCATGATCTAGTGGAATTTATTCCAGGGATGCAAGGTTGATACAATATCTACAAATCAATAAATGTGATAAACCATGTAGACAGAAGGAAGGATTTAAAAACTCACTTGATCATATCAATAGATGCTGAGAATGAATTTGGTAAGGTCCAGCACCTATTTACGATAAAAACTTTCAGCAAAGTGAGAAATAGAGGGAACATACCTCAACATAATACAGGCCATATATGACAAAACTAGAGCCAACATCATACTCAGTGGTCAAAAACTACAGGTGTTTCCCTTAAGATTGGAATAAGACAGGGATGCCTGCTTTTACTACTCTTCCTCAACATAGTACTGGAAGTTCTAGCTAAGCAATCAGATAAGATGAAAAAATAAAAGGCATCCAAATTGAAAAGACAAAGGTAAAACTGTCATTATTTGCAGATGACATGATATATAGAGAACCTTAGGAATTCCAACAAAACACTACTAGAACTGATAAATGAATTCAGTAAAGTAGCAGGATACAAAATAAATATACAGAAATCAGTTGCATTTTTATGTACAGATAATGAACTAGCAAGAAAACAACCCCATTTATAGTTGTGTCAAAAAGAATAAAATACCTAGGAATAAATTTAACCAAGGAGATAAAAGACCAGCACTCAAAAATTATAAGACACTGAAGAAAGAATAAATTAAAGAAGATACAAATAAGTGGAAGCTTATGACTTGTTCATAGATAGGAAGAATTAATCACTAAAATATCCATACCACTCAATGCAATTCATGGATTCAGTGCTATTCCTATCAATGGTCTATTTCATAGAACTAAAATAAATATTCCAAAAAATGTATGGCATCACAAAAGATCCCAAATGGTAATAGTGACCTTAAGAAAGGAGAACAAAAATGAAGGATTTTCACTACCTGATATCAAACTATAAGTCCATAATAATCAAAATTGCATGGTACTGGCATAAAAACAAACAAATAGATCAATGGAACAGAATAGAGAACCCAGAAATAAACCCACATTTTTATAGTCAATTAATACTTAACAAAGGAGGCAAAAAAACCCACAATGAGGTAAATACAGTCTATTCACTAAAAGGTGTTGAGAAAATTGGATAGCTACATGCAAAATAATTAAACTGGAACACCTACTTACACTATAACAAAAATAGAGTTAGAATGGATTAAATGTTAGACTTAAAACCATAAAAAATCCTAGAGGAAACCATGGGCTATAAAATCTTAGATATTTCTAGTAGCAATATATTTTCTGATATATCTCCTTGGGCAAAGGAAACCAAATAAAAATAAACAAATGGGTCTATATCAAATTAAAAAGTTTTTGCACAGCAAGGGAGACCATCAACAAATTAAAAGACACCCCACTGAATGGGAGAACATAATCGTCAATGATACTTTTGGTAAGGGATTAATATCCAAAATTTATAAGGAACTTACACAATCAACACCCTACCCCCAACAATCCAATTAAAAATGAGCAAAGGGCCTGAAACGTCCCTTGTTCTCCAAAAAGGACATGCAGATGGCCAAAAAACATGAAAAGATGCTCAATGTCACTAACTTGCAGAGAAATGCAAATTAAAACCACACATCATAGCTGTCAGAATGGCTGTCATCAATAAATCTACAAGCAACAAGTGCTGGTGAGGATGTGGAGAAAAGGGAACCATTTTTCACTGTTAGTGGGAATGCAGACTGGTGCAGTCACTGTGAATAGCAATATGGCGCTGTCTCAAAAAGTTAAAAATGGAACTGCCTTATGATCCAGCAATTCCACTTCTGGAAATTTACCTGAAGAAACCCAAAACACTAATTTGAAAGAATATATGCACCCTATGTTCATTGCAGTGTTTCTTACAATAGCCAAACTATGGAAGCTGACCAAATGTCCATCACTAGATGAGTGAATAACAAATTATGGTACATTTACACAATGGAATGCTACTTGGCCATAAAAGGAAGAAAATCTTATCCTTTGTGGCAACTTGGATGGACCTGCAGAGCCAGTTGGAGAAAGAACAAACTGAACTAACAAGCAAACTAGAGACAGACTCATAGGCAGAGAGGAAGCTGACCGTTGTTTTGCGTGGAGGGTAAGGGGACTGGGTAGGGTGATGGTGGAGGGATTGAGCACGTGCACACACACACACATATGCGCACACACAGCAAGAACAAAAAGCAAAGACAATGAGAAAAATGCATGAACTGGGACAAGAGTGTGGTGATTGCTGCGGGAAAGGGATTGGGGGAGGCATAGGAAGGCATGGGAGGAAAATGATGGTTGAAGTAGACTCCATTTGGGGTGGTGAGCACACAATACAATATACAAATGATGGGTTGTGGATTTGTGCACCTGAAACCTGTATAGTTTTCTTAACCAGTGACATCCCCAAAATTTCAATTAAAAGGAAAAAAATATTTGATGCAGAGAAGTTAGGAGGCTATTGAAGTAGTCTGAGAGTTATTGGTAGCTTGAAGTAGAAGATGGAAAAGTTGATGGATTTGTGCTTCATTTAGGAAATAGAGTTAGTCTAATAGATTGGATAGTTGTGGTGGGGTGTTAAAGAAAGAAATATCAAGGATATCTCCTTAGGAAAAACTGTGGAAAGACTAACTGGGATGAAGAAATTAGGAATTATGTTTGGTTACCTTTTTTTTTAAAGATTTTATTCATTATTTTTAGAGAGAGGGGAAGGGGCAGAGGCCGAGAGGGAGAGAGACATCAATGTGTGGTTGCCTTTCACCTGCTACAGACCTGGCTGGAGACCTGGCTTGCAACCTGGTTATGTGCCCTGGCTGGGAATTGAACCAGCGATGTTTGGGTTCACAGACGGGATCCTTATCCACAGTGCCACCAGCCAGGGCCTGTTTGGTTACCTTTTGACTTCCACTTGGGAATGTTAATGTGACAATTATATGAGTTTGGATATAGGGAATGAGATGACAAAGATATAACATATAGAAGATATATTTACCATGGGATGTAAGTCATCTAGTGATAGCATGAAGATTAAAAAACAGAAGTTTCCAATATAGCCAAAATAGAGCCTTGGACATTCCTGACATTGAAAGATCTAAGAAAGGAGTAAGAGCCAGCAAAAGACGTTGACAAAATTCTCCACTGCGCAAAACGAAAATCAAAAGAATAAGTCTCAGGAACAAAGAATAAAAATGGTGTAAGAACAACCGACAACATAGCATTCATGTTAACTGCTGGAGGAAAACCATATTAAGAAAGGAAGAGAATTGTCTTTAACTTTGGCAACATGGAAGTCTTTGGTGAGAACAGTCTCAGCAGAGTATTACTGATGAAAGCTTGATGGTTACAGATTGAGAAGAGAATGTGAAATTGAGGAAGTAGACATTGCAAATGTAGATAACTTCTTCAAGAAATTTTGCTGTGGAAAAGAGTATAAAAATGGGGCAGTACCTAGAAGGGGATGTGGGATCAAGGGCTTTTTAAAAGATAGGAAATAATATAGCATTAAAATCACTGGTTAGTTCTCTAGCTAGTGGCACAGTGGATAAGGCACTGGCTGGTGAACCCAAAGGTCGCTGGTTTGATTCCCCAGCCAGGGCACATAATGAGGTCACAAGCCAGGTCTCCAGCCAAGTCTCCAGTCAGGTCCTTAGATGGAGGCAGGTGAAAGGCAAACCATACATTGATGTCTCTCTCCCTCTCTTCCTCTCTCCCTTCCCCTCCCTCAAAAATTAATAAATAAAATCTTTTAAAAAATCACTGGTTAACTTGATTCGCATATAAAATAAATGTTATTCATTTGTCATTACTAGTATTGCTAGAACCAAGAGGCTTCTAAAATAGATTCAATAATAAATAAACTAGGTACTTTAGAAAGAAGCTTGTAAAAAAAAGAGATAAGCTACATGAAAAATTGATAGAATAAGTCTTCTTTACATTATATTTTTTCTACTTTCATGTTTGGTGTTTAATTACCTTCACTTACAAGTAGCTGGGTTCTCTGATTAATGTTGATCTGTGCCATTTTTTAAGGGCCGGGCATGTCTGATTGTATTTTTTAAATTGGTAGGACTGGATCAAAATAACATGTAAATTTGCATGAGTTTATTTGTACAAGATCATCTGCTTAGGCTGAGCCAAGACTAAAAGTTTTGTTTGTTTAATTTTCACCAAGGGAGGAAAGGGGTTTGATGGCAGAAACAGAAGATCCTGGCTCCCAGTTCATTTTCATGAGTCCTATGGGATGAATGACTTTAGTCTAAGAGAACCTGAGCGTTTTTCAGAATTGTTTTGAAGCACAGGGTCACAAGCAGCACTTACTGATATTTCAGATGACAGAATATATTGTATAACACAGAGCTGGGCATACCATTCTTCTTAAACAGTGTCTTTTATTGGCTTCTAGGCCATCACACTCTTCTGATCTCCCTCCTACTTCTGTGGCTGCTCCTCTTCTCTCTCCTTCACTGATTTCTTCTTTACCTGGTGGCTTAATGTAGAATAATTCCCTGTGCTTTGTCTAATATGCACCCCGCCCCCGTCTTTTTTTTTTTTTTTTTTTTTTCACTTTTGTACTTTCTCTTTGGGTGATTTCATCTTCTTGCTTGGTTGAATCATTACTAATATGCTGATGCTTCCTGAATTTATATCTTCAGCAGAGCACTCTCTTTTGAACTCCAGAGTGATATACTCGATTGCATGCTACTTAAATTCGACAACTCATCATCTTCCCCTTCTTTCTTCCTCAGTCTGCTCCTCCTTTAGGATTCTTTGTCTCAGCAAGTTTTAAGACTGTCTGCTTGGTTACTTAAGAGAAAAATCTGAGTCATTTTTGACTTCCCTCTTGACCTTCATACATCATATCCCACCCTTGTGGCAAATCAACCGTTATGTTTTATTTATTCAACATCCATTTTTTTGGTGCCCCTTTATTTCTATCTTTCTGTGATCACTTTATTTCAAGCCAGTCGATGTCATGCTTTGATTATTGTGTGAGCTATATTTTATATATATATATATATAATATATAATATATATAATATATATAATATTATATATTTCTAATTATTCTTCCTGCTTCCACATATAGTGAGAGAATATTCTAGTGTATCTATGGTGTCTCTACTCTCCCATTTTTTTTCATGATGCAATGCTTAGAAGGAAATTGCATGAAAGAAAGAAATTGTGGAGAGGGAATGCTTGGTGGCCAGTATTACTGCGTAGTATGTTATAGTTCCCATCATTTGCTAAACACATTTATAGTAGTGCCAATGATGATTATTTCCAATTTTCTTAAAATAACCATGTGTAGTCAGTATTGCTTTCCTTGAACAATCTATAGAGGCACTTGGAAGTTGTTAAGTAGGTGAGGCGTCTAGTGGAGGGAGTTTGCAAGCTGAGGAGTGAGTGCTTGGCGTCTCAAGGCTATAAACATTCCTTATGCTGTGGTTCTTGGTAAACGTAGCTGTTAGAGATGGATTGGATCTTACTCGTATTTCTATAGCTCCCTAAAATTGTAGTGTTGCTTTCGGTAATTCTCTTAATAGTTATCAAGGGAATATATACTCAGAACTAGCACTCCTAAGACTGGATGGACTTAAATTCTGTTTTCAGAGATCTTGGTTCTCTTTCCTCTAAAAGGTGGAAGTTGTAGGTGTCAGAGCAGATAATCACTCTGGGCATTTTTCTCCTTGAGCTTAAATCTAGATTTGGTCCTCAGTCGCCTAACCTTTGCATTCAATGGGAAAGATATTTCTGCTGCTGCCAGTTCGTAGTTGTAGGAACTACTTCGGTAAGAGCTGCTGTGGCCCTGGACAGTTGCAGCAACCCAGTGCTACCTCCTACAAGAATGTAGCGCAAGCCACAGCGCAGCAAGGTTATTCTGCACATTTCCCGTCTGGAAAGAGGAGTCAGGGAGATGATGCGTTTGTGGAGCTTTCTTTGTTCCTTTCTGAATTAAATGGTAGAAACTGTAAGGAATCTGTTCTGCAGTAATAGTCAAAACTAGGTACAAAGTTCAAGCCCTAGGAAATAGGAAAGAATTTTTTTCATACATCAGAAAACAATAGAGCATCAACGTATTTTTAAAAACTTATGATGAAGACTACTGTAGATATTTTGAACTAAATAATTTTCTTTCCTTTTTTCCCTAACTTTTTATTGTTTACACATTTACAGATGTCCCTCTTCCCTCGCCTCCTCTTTGCCCACCTCCACCCACCCCCCTCCCCCAGGCTACCCCAACACTGTCGTCTGTGTCTGTGGGCTCTGCACCTATGTCCTTTGGCTAATTCCTTCACCATCTTCCATTCAGTCTCCCCTCTCCCACCCCTCCCCTCAGACAGTTGCCAAGACTGTATCCACAACTCTATTTCCATTTTGTCAGTTTATTTTGTTCATTAGAGTCTACATATAAGTAAGATCATGCGGTGTTTATTTTTCACTGACTGTTTTCTGATTTTTATTTGAAATCTTTAGATTTATAGGGTGCTTATTTAGGTCCACACTAAGTTGAAGCAGCTATATACCATTGCTAATGGATATAGTTACCTTTATTGAATGCCCTTTCCTCCTCTTCCTCCTCCTTCTTTTTTTATTTGAAATTTTGTCATCTGTCTTTTATTTCTTTGATTATTTATTATCCCTGAGGTGAATGGATCTGTGGTTTTGCCCTAGTGAAATATAATGCAAGACTTTCATTTGCAAAACATATTAAAAAACATCTTGTTCTCTGGGCCATATCTCTTCTAACCTTTAGATTTTAATCACTCAGATGCTTCAGATAGCTATTGGAACAAGAATAATGAAATAGAAGAATAGTGCAGCTATTTCAACTATATAGGTGGAATTACAGATCTGTCTTTTAACAAAATGAGAGCTTTTCTTTTAGGATTTCAGGCATTTGTTATGGGTTATACATATATATTATATGGTTTCATTAATTGATTAACTATGTTTAGATGTTTGCATGTAAGGAACATTTTAGTAGAAAAGTTTTAGTACTCTTAAAAATTCAAAATAGGCCCTGACTGGTAGCACAGTAGATAAGGCGCCGGCCTGTGAACCCAAAGGTTGCAGGTTTGATTCCCAGCCAGGGCAACATAACTAGGTTGCAAGCCAGGTCTCCAGTCAGGTCTGTGGCTGGAGGCAGGTGAAAAGCAACCATACATTGATGTCTCTCTCCCTCTCTGCCTCTCACTCTTCCCCTCTTTCTAAAAATAATAAAATAAAATCTTTAAAAAAATGACTTTGTTTATATTAAAAAAAAATCAAAATAAACTCAGACATCTTTAAAACTATAAAATTTAAAGGTACCATGAGTGATTTTGCCTTACAAGTAACAGGCTTTGTTGTTATTCATTTAGAAGAGCACAATTTCCCAATTTTTAAAAATTTAACTTCTGAATTTGTGTCAAATCTTTAGCTTTAACCACGAGGCATTTGTAAACCAAGAGTCTTAAATAATTTTAATTTAACAGCTTATATCTATTTTGAGGATATTGTAAAGATGTTAGTACTAAGATTTATTTTCTAATTTTATCTGAATGTTTTATAGTATTAATTAAACAATTCAAGGTTAAGAACTTATTGATGAAGAGGAGGTATAGCTAAGCACATGAAAACTAATAACCTGACATTTGATTCATTTGAGCATTGCTAAGCAAAAGCCAACACTTAATACATATGGGGTTCATTGTAATTTTAGAGTTCTCTATCATAGGTAACTTTGGGCCTTTCTTTTGGCTAGTGTATCAAAAAGTATAATGGAAAAAAAATCTGTGGTATTTTCACCCAGATATAATTAGTGCCAACATTTTGGCATTTATTCATCTAGTGTCCTTTCAGGTTTTGAACATTTTTTAAAGTTTTGGTTACATGTTACTGAATATTTCTCAAAAGGTTATATTGGTGTACAATCCTACCAATAAATATGTTCCACTGGTCAATACTTTGCCAAATTAATAGGCAAAAATACATTATGTTATTATTTCTACTTGCAATCTTTTGGTTACTTTTAGATTGAATATTTTTCAAGTGTTGATTGGTTTATTTTTAAATTAAATTTATTGGGGTGACATTAGTCAATAAGATTATATGTATTTCAAGTTTACAATCCTATGATACATCATCTGGGTGAAAAAAGTTATGAAATTAAACAGAAAACAACCAAAAACTGGTAAACCCAGATAACAGTATGGTGATTACCAGAGGGAAATGGGGTGGGGGAGGTAGAAGAAGGTAAGGGGGGATAAATGGTGATGGAAGGAAACTTGACTTTGGGTGGTGTGGTAAACACATAATACAATATACAGATGATATGTTATGGAATTATGCACCTGAAATCTGTATAATTTTATTAACCAATGTTATGCCAATAAATTCAATAAAATTAAAAAAAACATTTAAAAAAGTGGTAACAACATTATGACTTACTCATATTGTTTTCTGGATATTAAAAAATAAATTTAGAAGTACTTTATAAATCAGAATACTTTATGTATGTGTATATATATATATTTCATAAAATAAATTATTGTGCACCTATAAAGTTATTGCTTAAATAATGAGCAAAATAGGAGCACTTTTAGAGGACAAACAACTAAATCAAACATCTTTATTTATTTATTATTTTAAAAGATTTTATTTTATTTTTCTGAGAGGGGAAGGGAGAGGCAGAGAGGGAGAGAAACATCAATGTAGGGTTGCCTTTCACCTGCCTCCAGCTACGGATTTGGTTGGAGACCTGGCTTACTTGCAACCTGGTTATGTTGCCCTGGCTGGGAATCGAACCAGCGACCTTTGGGTTCACAGGTTGGCACCTTATCCACTGTGCCACCAGCCGGGACTGAACATCTTATCTTATAGAAGAAATAAATTAGTTGCTTGAAATTTTATTTTATAGAATATTTATTTTTGAGCCATTAAAAATTTATTTTATTACATGTTTATTTTGTGTTGTTCTTTTGTGATATGTTTATTCATGCCAAAAAGGGAATTCTAGTTTTAAAAAGAACTTCTTACTATGTTTATCTGCCTATTTATTGATAGTTGTATGTGTATGGAAGGAAATAGAGGGCAAAAAAAATTATGTATTCACCATGTATGGACTTTTAAAAGGGACCAGATTGAACATTATTGACTTTTCTTTAAAAATAAAGACATTTCCAAATTAAATAAGAAATTAAGATGATGAATGAAGTACATGATATCCAAACGTTTCTTTAGAAGTGTGGCATTATGAGTGCAGGCAATTAAAGCTCTATGGTCTATCATATTTTTATTGCTTCATGATATCAAAAGAAGGACGTACCACTTATTTGTAGTCTTCTGTGCAGCAGCTTGAACACTGAAGAGACCTATATACTCTTGCTGGAGTTATTTGTTTTTCAGGGAAAGAGAAAAGGGATGGGAGATGCATAATTTCATTTCTTTTTACCTAGTAGTAACAGTAAGAAGATACCTTGTCCCCATTTTTATTACTTCTTAGATTTTCTTGCTGGCAGCCAGATGTGCTGAAACTCCTTACGACAGCATCTATTCATTGCGTGTTTTTTAATAGGCTTAGAGAAATATGAGTAGAGTACATGAAAGCAGCTCAGCTTCACACTTCAGCTGGGAATGCCCAAAAAGCTCACTGCTGTTTAGAATTCTTGCTACAGTCAGGAGAAAGCCGAAAGCTGCACGGTACTGAATCTTCTACGACTGAATTAGAAGAATAATGACTGTACAATTAACTATCAACCTCTGCTCATTTAAGCACAGTTTTTACAGAGCTCAAGAGAAATATGGAACTTGATTGGCATGTTTTTATGTGATGGTGTCTGCAGATAGATGACTTTAAAGACAGGTGGTAAGGAAAAATAAGAGAAGGGAGAAAAAAAAAAACAAGAAAGAAAATGCAATTTGAGACATTGCGCCAGGTCTGCAATTCTGTTTTATCTCATTTTCATGGGGTTTTTTCATCCCCACCAAATATTTTACAAAATGAGCTTTTTGGACAAACGCTGAACAATGCAAGGTGAGTAAAGCTAAACTGTATTTTCTTTTCATGTTGGTATTTCCAGAATAATAATCTTACGTGACTCTAAAAATTGTTCTGTATTGAAATGTTGGCATGAGAAGGGTGTTGTCTTTTTATCAGAAACATAAAATTTTACGTATTGTTCTTAATTGATTTTAAGAAGGAAAACAAGCTACTTCCAAACACAGGAAGCAGCTTATATTTAACTAGCTTGACCTCTGAAACATGCAGGCTGTTTCAATGATTTCATTTTCTAATAAATGAAAGGATTAACTTAAAATGCCTGACGTTTTTTTCTTTGTGATTATGGCACTGATTATATTGCTTATATTGGGATGGGGTTCTATAATCGTATGTGATTTGCTGGAAAATGTGAATTAGCAGTCATGCATGCTCTTTGTAAAACATGCAGAAGATATTTTCTAGGGCCAAGATATCTCTCTATGCAGGGTAGATCAATAATCACTTTTAAACAAGCTCCATTATGGAATTGCTAATAATGGTTTATATTTGATTGGCTAGTTTGGAAGGATGTTTTGTTATAAATTCTGTTGCATTCAACCTGATCGTTTTTATATGTGTGTGTGTGTGTGTGTGTGTGGTGAAGGTTGTTAAATTATGAACATGTGTTTTAGATGATTTCTCTCGCTTGCAGTAAAAGAGATAGCTTATAGAGAATGCTTTCGAAATGCAGTTTTATCATCCAGTTTTCCCCTCCTTTAGGTTGTTTGCCTTTTAAGAATTTCTAATGTTATGTACCTAGTATAGTCAAAAACCCCATTGTAACCAAATATATGTGGAGAAAGACTGAGGAAGAAGTGATAAAGCATTGAAACATTCTGTAATTTGAGGGAAAACTAATAGTGCATAGAATATCGAATGGTTTTGCTCCTCTCCTCTTTTCAGGGTCTTTGAAGAATGTGAGGCAGCTTGTTTTAGAGATTTAAACCTATTAAAAGTATGTGCTTTAATTTAGCAAATGTAAAGAAGGCTTTATAAATTTGGAAGGATTTAAAATGTTTAAGGAGGATAAATATGTCTCAGACTTTTCCATTGAATGTGGAACAGCATATCTCCCTTTTAAATAAAATTTCAGTGCAGTTTTGTTCAATTAACTAATTTGATTTTTAAAAAATGTTTTGCTTTTGGACTAATGTAAAATATATAATAGAATGTGAAATGTTATGATATTCTATAATCTATCTTTTAAGATAGTGAGTTTTCTTATTTAGCAATATATCATTTAAGTGTGTGATTTAGGAGTTAAAAAATTCTGTATTGATTTAAGTGAAAGAGGCAGTATGGCTTTCTTAAAATTCCCTGACCTGAAGCTACCAGAGTTTTAGAATCTGTACTCATCCTCTGTAAGTCTTTTCCTTGTTTGATTTCTCTCTCTCTCTCTCTCTCATTTTCTTAATGCAAAATTTATGTGTTTAAAATATTAATATTAGGACTGGGTATATACTAACTTTAGAAATTGTGCTATAACAGCATGGTCTGTAATTAATATTAAAGTAAATATTACTATTTTAAAAATATGAGGATATCTGTTTTTGAGAGAATTGTGTGCATCCCAATTACCACACGTTTGCTTTGACCTCAAGTTTCTTTTATTGTTGTCATGCTTATAATTGTAATGCTCTCATTATTAAAAATCTGAAATTTTATACTGCTATAATTAAACATTGAATTGTGGAGTTTCTAAGGATTCTGTAAGACAGTATTAACTTATTTTTATTTTTTACATAAATTATTGGAAACTACTAATTAATCAATAAAGAATTTATTTTAGAGATAAAAATCCATACCTATGTTCTTAACTCCTTAGTCTTATAAAAAAACATATGGCATTTTTTACATGTAGATCTATTGATCTTCGTAATTACTCAAGTACTTCATTTACTTATAAAATCAGTCAAACCCAATTTACAAATAGCTATTACTTTAGAAATATGAAGAGTGAAAATAAATTTATAAGAATGCATAATTAATGCCTCCCTCTACATATTTTAATATTGTGGTTACTTTGTGTTCAGATCAGACACAATGGTCTTTGAAAATTATTATTCTGCTTAGATTTTTTTTTAAGTACAAATACCTAGGCATCAGTATTTTAGTCTGATGCTTAAAGATGTAGACTAAAAAAAAATAAAAAGTCATACTTGATGAAAAGAAAATGGTGAAAAAAATGACTTGAATATGTCATCAGAATATGTGATCTTATAACTTTAAAATTTCCTCTAAGTAATGGGCCTTTCAACTTCATGAACCAGACATTATGCTCTTGAGATTTGAAGCATCAATTATATAACTATCACTTCTGGAAAGAATAGTTCGGCTGTTATTGCATGAATAGCAGTTGTTTGTTTGGACTAGTTTAATGGAATATTCAGTATTTGTATTGGGACATTAAATTGCATCTTTAAAGTGATAGAAAATAACATCAGGGATATGGATAATTAGGTTATTTTTTCTTCTGAATTGCTTTCTAGGAGAAATTACTAAAATAGTACTATGCATATATTGTAGACAATATATTATATAAAGAGGACCCTTTCAAGTAGTTTTCCTAAGACTTTTTTAGGTACCTAATTTACCCTTAAATCTGCAACTCTACTTGCATTAAGTTATCAGATGATAGGGTAGTTTACTTCTATTATATATTAGCCATAAAAGATTAAATGATGAAAATCTCCCAAAATCATTACTTGAAAGCATTTTTAGGCTCAGCTTGTCAAAGGAGCAAAGATTTTAAAGACAGCAATAATATTTTATGTATCATAAATCACTAAACTGGAGGTTAATATAAATTATTAAAGCATTTTATTTTCTAATGAATAATTGAAATTTATTTGTGAGTGAAAACAATTAGAATATTTTAAAGTAACTTTCTGCTGAGAATCATATAGCATACACCTTATTTTTCAAACTTAAAGTTTTAACTTATGTTCTTATCATTGTGGTTCTTGAATAATATTTTAGTGCATTAAAAAGGTGATGAGATATCCTCTGTTCTTTTATAGCAAAAATGATTAAAATTCAGCAAGGGAAAACAATAAGTGTCTGCGTCTTATGTCAATGCACTTGATAGGTTTTGGTGATTAGCCACTTTAATTTAAATTTTTATTATCAAGCTTTCTGTTAACTTATTTTCACCACATTAGATTAATCAGGATACAAAGATAATTGCTTTTGTTGCCAATAGAAAAGTCCTTACATACTAAATTTATTATGAAATCTAAATCTTATGATCTTGTCTTTGGAAAAAAACATAAACATTGGGATGCTACAAAGGTATATTTTTAATAGAATTTACTGCATTGAGTAATCAGTTGTTTTGAACAGTATTCAAAAGATGATTGCTATCTTTTGTAATAAAATTTCTGGAAAAGTGTACTTATTATCTCTTAAGTTTTTCCATTTACTTTTAGTAATCTTCCTGTTACAGAAAGAAATATGTATTTCCTCCAGATGTATTTCTTTGTGTGACAGTGAATTTGCTATCTTGGCTGGCCACACAGGGGCATAATAGGACTGGATTTACTCAAAATGAATATTAAAGCCAGTCTTTCACTCCCTTCTGTATACATGAGCAGACTTTCATATGAGAAAATATACAGGCTTTATATTAAATTAAGAATTTAAAAAACAGTAGACCAAAGAATATTTGGATTTGTTGGTGTTTTAAATTATAAGTAAATCAGCCATAAGCAAGTTCTGGTGTGTCTGACTTAGTCCTAGTTTATGCCTGCTGTGTTCCACTTGATTAGTATACTATTTTTCTCTCTTAAAAATGTTTGACAGGAAATTACAGGGTTGCTCCAAGTATAAAAAGAAAATGGAAAGCTTGAAACTACCTAGTGTAAATGGATTCTTTTCACCTGAAACATTTCCCACAGTTCTAAAGCATTAATGTTATTTAAGATAAAATTTGAATTTTGTACAATATGTTTAATTATTTAGTCTGGTAGTGTTTTTAGTCAAAAGTATTTAGTTATTTACATAGCATTTACTGTTGCTTTGGTTATAATAGGCTATCAGTAGGAGTTCAGGATTTCTGGCACAGACACCTGTTATTTATCATGGCACAGTAATGACTACTTTAACATTGAAAGAATAGCATGCATACTTTTCATAGCTCTGAGAGTGTAGTACTAAGTGTGTATTGTTTGCAATTGGTAGGAGCATAGCACAATCGATACATCAATGATACGAATATACTTCATTACTGTATTCTGAAGTATAGAGCCACCCATTGGTCTGATATACATGCACACAAGTGCACATATACATGCATGTGTTATGTATGCATATAAACCTTGCTAATATATAATAATTATAAATGTAAAAATTATGTATTATAGGCATAAAAGGTTCTCTTAATGATCTTTATATTTCTAATCAAAATGACTTTCAATTCATAGATTTATATCATTACTATTTTTACTTGAATCTTCATTGTGGATCTTAGCTATATACCACGATTATTAGAATATGCACTTAATCTGATACTGATAGTCTTTAAGTATTTTTTATTTTTTATTTTTTTAAGGTTTTATTTATTATTTTTAGAAAGAGGGGCAGGGAGGGAGGAAGAAAGGGAGAGGAACATCAATTTACGGTTGCCTTTCACCTGCCTCCAGCTACAGACCTGGCTAGAGACCTGGCTTGCAACCTGGTTATGTGCCCTGGCTGGGAATCGAACCAGTGACCTTTGTGTTTGCAGGCTGGCGCCTAGCCACTGAGTCACCAGCCAGGGCTAAGTATTTTCTTTATTGAAAATACTTTATAAAGCTACTGCTTTTATTGATGACTGACAGGTAAATGTTAACTCTACTTTTTTTTATTGTAAACTTTTATGTGATCATAAAAGATCTTTGAAAACTCAAAGAAGATAATTACTAGGAAACTTCTTTCTGTTTAATTCTGGTAGAAAATGAATTCATTGCCTATGTGCTTTGGCTGTCTTTAGATCCACTTATGAATTACAAAGATTCATATAACCAGCAAAAGAGCTCTTAGGACTGATTCACAATTTGAGTTTGGCTTTTGAATTTGAGAAGTTTAAATTAAGTATATCAGAAATGTGTGTGAACACTTTAATTGGACAAAATGGAAAAAGCCATTGAACTTTAAAATTAGTTACTTTACAATTCTAGTTTCCTTAAAATTAAAGGCTCTTGATTTTGCCAAGTGTTTTTAAAGCTGTGCTTTTTTGTTTTTCTTCAGAAACCAACTCTGTAAAGCAGGTAAAAGTAGAATAGTCTTGGTTTAGAAATTGGGACATGGGACCCTTATAGGCTCTGAGAAACAACTTTTAGCTGATTTCTTAAATCAAACTCAGGACTTCTTAAACCCCTTTAAAATTTCCATCTCATTGTGTGACCTTTGGAATGTCAGCGATAGAAGTAGTGGAAAATGACAAGGGGAGCTGCCATGTTTAATCAAGGATGGATTTGTGCCCAACTTTTCTACAAATACTGTGGTAGCTTTACCTTGTATGGTGTTGAACACAGGACTTGTGTTCATAAATTGGGGCAGCTAGTTCCTGGCTATGTGATATTGGTAAAGTCACTATGCCTTGAGCTTTTTGAGTTAGTGACTAATTCATTAACCTCTGAGTTTCCACACAGAACCCCTCAGGCTTCTTTCCGGTGAATACTAGCTTCCCTCAGCCTCCAGAACCAAATACTGTTCTGCTTTTTTCCCCTGCTACAAATTAGCTCTATACATTCTAGAATTTTATGTAATTGAAATCATGTAGACTATACTCTTTTATAAAAGACTTAATCAGCATCATTAAAAAACTGACTCATTTGGTGGGATATATGAAGTTTTTTTCCTTTGTATTTATTCCTGAGTAGTGTTCCGTGTTATGGATATATACCACAACTCTTTCACACTTTTTATGAAGATCTCTCTCTATCATCTGTATGTATATCTATCTATATATTTTGGATGAATACTGAGAAGAGAAAATGGGTCCCAGAGTAGGTGTAGAGTAGTTTTATGATGCCAGACCATTAAAAACAAGGGTTGTACATTTTAAATTCCCACCAAGTATGTTTGAGAGTTTTGGTGGTTCCTCACACTTTCTAGCATTTGCTGGTATGTCTTTGAAGTTTTGTCATTTAAGTCTATAATAGCATCTCCTTATAATATTATTTTGTATTTGTTTAATGACCAACAATCTAAGCACTTTTTAAAAGATGCTCATTGGTTATTTGTATTTCTTCCCTTGTGAGGTGTTTGTTCAAATAGATTTTTTAGTGAGATTACTTTTATTAATAAGTTGTAGGTATGTGTCAGATATAGACTTTGTGAACTTTTTCTCCCAGTTTGTGGCTTGGTTGTTTCTTTTCTTAATGCCCTCATATGAGCAGAAGTTTAAATTTTGATGAATTGTAATTTATCAATATTTTTCTTTTATGGTTTTTGTTTTCTGTGTGCTATCTAAAAATCCTTTGCCAATCCTTATACCATGAAACTATTCTCCTTTCTATCTTCCAAAGATTTATAGTTTTAGCTTTTCATTTTAGGTATGTGATCCGGCCCACATTAATTTTTATGTGTATGGTATGAAGATAGAGGTCAAGATTTATATTTTTCTAGATGGATTTTCAGGGTTTCATCACCTTTTTTTAAAAATAGCGTTAAAGACTTTCTATACCCTATTGGGTTGTTTTATTGCCTTTATAGAAAAATAATGGAATAAGTGTGGTTCAATTTTTGAGCTATCTATTCTGTTACAGTGAGCTATCTGTCTTATCTTTATGCAATACCCCAATAACTCACCTTTGTAAGTAATCTTGAAGTCAAGTAATGTAAGTTCTTCACCTTTATTTTTTCAATGTATTCTAAATATTCCAGATCCTTTGCATTTTCATATATATATTTTATAACCAATTTATAATTTTGCTTTAAAAGATTGCTGGGATGAAGGCTTCGGTTATTTTGTGTTTCTGTAGATCATTTTTGGGAGAATTAACATCTAAACCACATTGAGTCTCCCAATGGTATATCTTCTCATTTATTTAGGTCTTTTAAAATTTACCTAAAAATGTTTTGTAGTTTTAAATGTAGAAAGCTTGAATGCCATTTTTTAAATTTCTTATAAATATTTTAAGTTTTGATCTTACTATAGATTGAATTAGTTTTTAAATGTTTCTAGTTGTTTTCTGCTAGTATATAAATATTATTTTTAATATTATCCTTGTATCTCTTGACCTTGTCAGATTTACTTACTAGTTTTAATAGCTAGATTTGTTATCCTATATGAACAATTATGTCATCCATGAACACAGTTTTAAAAATCATGAATGAATTTGCATTTTATGAAATGTTCCAATATTACTAATTAGTTGAGTTTTAAATATTAAGCCAACTTTGCATTTCTGGGTAAAATCTCCTTTGGTCATGAGATCTTACCCATTTTATATGCTGCTGGTTTAGATTTTCTGCTATTTTAATAGATTTATTTATCTATGCTCATGAAAGCTATTCTATTTTTTTTAATTGAAATATCATTGATAGGTTTTGGCATTAGGTTTTTCTGAATCATAAAGTGAGTTGGGGATTTCTTTAACTCTGCTGTATTTTTTCAACATTTGGTGTGGGACTGGTGTTATTTTTTCCTTAAATATATGATAGAATTCAACAGCGAAAGTGTACAGATATGAAGTTTTCTTTTGTAAAAGTTCTGATAAAGAATGTGATTTGTTCAATATAAGTAAAGCTATTTAGATTTTGTTTAATCTTTCTTACTTGTGGTAAGTAGTATTTTTCAATAAATTGCCCATTTTATTTAAGTTCATTAATTTTTATAAATTTCATAATTTTCATTAACTTTTCAATGTCAATTGAATCTATATTGACAATCTTTCTTTTATTTCTAATATTGGTATATAGTTTATAATTTGTGATCTTTCTTTTATTTAATCAGTTTACTAGGAGTTTATTGTATTGTTGATTTTCTCTGTTTAACGTTTCACTGATTAATGTTTTCATGCTAATTATTTTCTTTCTTACTATTTTAATCATTTTTCTTTCTGAAGATCTAAGTTTCCATTTGATATACTTTTGTTCAGCTTGGAGAACTTCCTTTAGCATTTCTTGAAGTGCAGATACTCATTTCTCCATTTACTTTTATTTGAAAAAATTCTTTATATAGTCTTCCTTTTTAGAATAGTTTTGCTGGGCATAGTATTCTGTGTTGACAATCATGTTTGCTTTTTTTTTTTAATTAAAAAAATTGTTTTAAAAAGTTTCCATAGTTTCTTTCTTTTTTAAAGATCTTATTTATTATTTTTAGAGAGAGGGGAAAAGAGAGAGGCAGAGAGGAAGAGAAACATCAATGTATGGTTCCCTTTCACCTGCTGCCAGCTGTAGACTTGGCTGGAGACCTGCTTATGTGCCCTGGCTGGGAATTGAACCAACAACCTTTGGGTTCTCAGGCTGGTGCCTATTCACTATGCCACCAGCCAGGTTCATAGTTTCTGATTAGAAGTAAGAAGTTTATGATAACAAATCAGTGGAACTTTAAATAATTTTTCTTTTGTATTTAATGTGCTGTCTTTCTCAAGTTGCTTTTACAGTTTTTTCTATTTTTTGTTTTTTGAACTTTTTACTAAGATGTGTCTACAAGTGGTTTTTATTGTATTAATTTTTCCCCTAACATGATATTCTTTCCATTGTTTTAATATTTTTCTAGCTCACTCTCTCTGTTTTTTCTCAACTATTTGAATTTTAAGCTTTTAATAAATTATCTTTAAAAATTTCCTTATTTTTTAGATTAATTTTCAACATCATTGATCCTTTCATAATCTATCAGGTCATCCAGTGAATTTCTTATTTCAGATGCTTTAATTTTTGTTCTACAGTTTTCCTTTGGTTATTTATAGTCGCTACTTCTATGTTCGAATATTTTACTTATGATGAGCATATTGCCTTTACTTCCTTTAACATAATTATTATAATAGCTTTAAAGTCCTTTTAGGCTAATTTTAATATCTAGGCTATCTTTCAGGTTCCATTGATTGCTCGTTTTCTCTTGAGTATTTTCTTTCTTCTTTCTTTCTTTCTTTCTTTCTTTCTTTCTTTCTTTCTTTCTTTCTTTCCTTCCTTCCTTCCTTCCTTCCTTCCTTCCTTCCTTCCTTCCTTCCTTCCTTCTTTCCTTCTTTCCTTCTTTCTTTCTTTCTTTCTTGGCAAGCTAGCCAGAAGAGTATTTTTTAAAAAAAATCTTGTGATAGTAATTTTGAAGATTTACTCTCTAAGCAACTTTCAAGTATATAATACAGTATTGTTACCTGTAGCCACCATATCACATCCCAGGATTTACTAATCTGTAACTGGAAGTTTGTAGCTTTTGAACACCTTCACTCATTCCATTTCCTACCCACATCTGTCACCCACCCATTTCTTCTCATCTCTGTCTATGAGTTTGTGTTTTTTCTTTTTGTAGGTTCCACATATAGGTGAGATCACACTGTTACAGTCTTTCTCTGACTTCACTTAACATAATGCTTTCAAGGTATATTCATGTTGCAAATGGCAGAATCTTTTATGGTTGAATAATACTCACATATTTGAATATACAAATACTCATTGTTCTTCTTTCTCAAGATTGTTTTCGTTCTTTTGGTCTTTTGTGGTTCCATACAAATTTTAGGGTCGTTTGTTCCATTTTTGTGAAAAATGCCATTAGAATTTTTATAGGGATTGTATTGACTCTATAGTTGACTTTGGGGAGTAGAAACATTTTAGTAATATTATTTCTTTTAATCCATGAGCATGGAATACTTTTCTGTTTAAATTTATCTTCAAATTTTTTCATCAATGCAGTGTACAGGTATTTTACATTTTTGGGCAAATTTTCCTAAGTATTTTATTATTTTTGATGCTATTATAAATGGAATTGTTTTCTTAATTTCTCTTTCTGATTGTTTGTTATAAGTATATAGAAATGCAACTATTTTTTGTGTATTGATTTTTTTATTCTGCAGCTTTACTGAATTTGTTTATTTGTTATAACAGTTTTTTTGTGGCATCTTTAGACTTTTCTATATAAAAATTTATGTCATATTTTAGTAGAGACAGCTTTACTACTTCCTTTCTTATTTGATGCTTTTTATTTCTTTTCCCTGCCTAATTAACCTGGCTGGATCTTTCAGTATTATGTTGACTGAAAGTAACAAAATGGGCAACCATGTTTGTTCCTGATCATAGAGGAAAAGCTTTCAGTTTTTCACCAATGAAGATGATGTTAGTGGTGAACGTGTCATGTATGGCGTTTATTGGGTTGAGGTATGTTCTGTCTATACCCACTTTAAATCAGGAATGAGTGTTGTATTTTTGTCAGGTGGTATTTCTGTGATGATCATACTATTTTTATCCTTTATTTTATTAATGTGATGTGTATCACTTGGATTGATTTGTGGATGTTGAACCATCTTTCATTCCTGGAATAAATCCCACTTTGTTCATAGTGTGTTATTCTTTTAATGTTTGTTAAAGTCAGTTTGCTAATATTTTATTTAGGATTTTTGAAAGTAAGCTCATCAAAATTATTGGCCTTTAACTCTTGTGTGTGTGTGTTATAAAAAATTTTCTATCCTTGCTGATTTTTGTTTTTCTTCATTATTTAGTGAGAAAAGAGTGTTTAAAATTCCAACTATGATTGACTACTTGTTTCTTAGATTAGTCTTTCATTTTTCACTTCATTATTTTGTTGATCTGTTTTGGATACTTAAAATTATTATTATTTTTAAATGAATATACTCTTTAATTGCTTTGAACTCTCCCTCTGACATTAGTAATATTTTTTCTTGCATTTTATTCTGTCTGATATTATTGTATCTGCAGTGGCTTTTTTATGATGAGTATTTACATGGACTTTTGTTTCTCTACCTTTTAACCTATTGGTTTTCTTACGTGTAAAGTGTGTATGTGTTGGGTGAGTGTGCATTTTAAACTGCATATGGGTTCTGATTTTTCCCCAGTCTTACAGTTTTTTCATTGGATTGCTCAGTCCATTATTTTGTGTAATTAAATACTGATGTAGTTGGATTTAATCCATAAGCTTGCTATTTTCTTTCTATTTTTTCTATTGATTCCTTCTTCCTCTTTTATTCATATCCGTTTATCTGATTTATTAATAAGCTTTTACCATTTCATTTTTCTTCATATACATATATTTATTTAAAGATGTTATTCATTAATTTTAGAGAGAGGGGAAGGGAGGGAGGAAGAAAGGGAGAGAAACATCAATGTATGGTTGCCTTTCAAGTGCTTCCAGCTGGGAACCTGGCTGGAGACCTGGCCTGCAACCCAGGCATGTGCCCTGACTGGGAATCTAACCAGAGACCTTGGGTTCAAAGGCCAGTGTACAAGCTGTTGAGCCACACCAGCCAGGGCTCTAATATATTTCAATCATAACCTTTAAAAGTTCTACTTTGGGATTATAACAGATTTTTAACTAATAATATACCATAAATTAATATTATAAGGTTCATATAATATTTCATTTTTACCCTCCTTATCTTTGTGCTATTGCCACTTTGTATTTTACTATTCACAAATTTTGCATTATCAACTTTTTTGATTTTTAAAAAGAGCCTTTTACATGGAAACAAAGAACAGACTTTCAGTGTGCAGAGGTGGGTGTGAAGAGAGAGGCAAAGAAGGGGAACAATTTAGTCGTGGAACTAATGTGGACATGGACATGGACAACATGTGGGATTGACTGTGGGAGGCGGGTTGGGGAGGGTGGGGCAGGGGAGAGCAGTGGAGGGAAAATGGAATAAATGTAATACAACAACAATAAAATTAAATTAAAGTACAAAAAAAGCTTTTTATGATTACCTACATATTTACTTTTTAAATTATCTTTATTTATCCAGAGAGAAGCCCTTAAAAAAAAAAATCACCATTTCTCTTTTTATTTGAAGAGCTTACTTATTTCATGTTGTACTTGTCTACTAGTGATAAATTCTCATAGCCTTTGTAGGTTAAAAGATACTTATTTTTATCTTAATTTTTTGGAAAGGTATTTAATTATGGATTAGGTATAAATTTAGGTGAACTTTTTTCCCTTTCAGCACTTAAAATAGGTCTTTCAGTTGCTTCTGGCATCCATTGTTTATTAAGAGAAGTCATCTATAATTTTTATTGTTTTTTTCCTATAGGTGTTGTACTATTTTTCTCTGGTTGCTTTTAATATATCTCTTTATTCATTGTTTTCAGCAGCTTAATTTGAAGTATTTAGGTGTATTTATGTTTATTCTCATTGTGGTTTAGTGAGGTGCTTAGATTTATAACCTGGTATCAGTGATCAGTATCACAAATGTTGGTCATTATCTCTTTAAATATTTTTTCTGTTCCATCTGCCTCTCCTTTTCCTCTATGACTCCAATTACACATATGTTTGAGCTATTTATTGGCCTACCAATCTTACATATTTTTTTTCATTTTTTTTCTTTCATATTTTTCTTTATTAGACTGTGCTCAGTCTAACAATCTCATTTTGAGTTCAGTTTTTGCTACTTTTAGTCTATTCTTAACAATATGCACTATATTTTATACTTATTTCATGTTACAGTTCTAAAATTTACCATTTTTTTTTACCAAGCTTCCATTCTGATGAAAATCTTCCATTTCCCTACTGTATTACATTTATCCACTAAATTCTTTGATATATTCTTTGTAGTCATTTTGATGTTCTTTTCTGCTAAATGTAACATCTTGGCCATCTGTGTGACTATTTTTGTTGCCTTTTTGTTCTTTTGATTATGAGTTCACTTTTTGTCTCTTTGCATGTCTTTTAGTACTTGATTGCATACTAAACATTGTAAATTGTTTCCAACTAAAGAATACTTTTATTTTTTATTATATTTTATTGATTATGATGATTATAATTGCCATGCAAATAAATTCTTTGAAATCTCCATTTCCTATAGTGTATATCCCCATTGCTATTCTGTAACTATCTATTTGTACTTCTTAACCCCCTCACCTCTTCACCCATTCTCCCACACTTGCCTTCTGTCTGACAGCCATCAAAACAATATCTGTATCCATGATTCTGTCTCTGTCGTTCTTGTTTGCTTTGTTTTTTAGATTCCATTGTTGATAGATATGTATTTTTGCCACTTTATTGTTCATAGTTTTGATCATCTTTTTCTTAAATAAGTTCCTTTAACATTTTATATAATAATGATTTGGTGATGATTAACCATTTTAGAGTGTTTGTTTGTTTGTTTGGGGGTAGGGATTTGAAAAGGGACAA
Organism: Noctilio leporinus; assembly: GCA_004026585.1. Classification (NCBI taxonomy): domain Eukaryota; kingdom Metazoa; phylum Chordata; class Mammalia; order Chiroptera; family Noctilionidae; genus Noctilio; species Noctilio leporinus. Next base: position 411,407 of record PVIW01000406.1, on the reverse strand, counting down.
TGATCTCTTGTCTCCTTAATGCTAGACAATTCATTTTCTTCCTTTATGCCCCTGGTGCCTTTCAAACAGTGTCCCCTTGCTGGAACCCAGGGGGCTGAGTCTATGTGTGGGTTCTTTGAGAGGAACTGCTTGGAGATCCAGCAGTTTCTTCTGGACTCAATCCCTGCTGGTTTTTGCAGCCAGAACTTGTGGGGGCATGTCCTTCTGGTGCTGGAACTCTGGGCTGGGTGGCCTGTTGTGGGGCTGGGGCTCCTGGCTCCTGATATATCCCTCCCGAATTTTTGTCCACCATGTGGGTGAAGGACCTATCCCATTCTGCAACCCTCCTACCAGTCTGGATGGATATGGTTTCTTTAATTCCTTGGTTGTCAGACTTCCATTCAGCTGAGTGATGGTTGTTCTATATTTTAGTTGTAATTTTGATATGGTTGTGTGAAGAGGTGACATATCATTCCGCACTGCCATTTTGATCTGAAGTTGAAGAAGGCTTTTTTAAAAATCATGTCTTTAGGTTATATTAAGGAGGACTATCTTGATCTTATCTAAGCTTGGTTTTAGACCTCATTTACATAGTACTCTTTACTTTTTCCCTTTGCCATAGGGTATAGTCCTTACTCCAAGGGTATTCACATATAGTTTCTTACCTTTAAAACATGATCTTTCTTGGCATCTCAACTAAATGCCTGAGAATTTCACAAATGTTGCTTTAAGCCTGGTTGGTCAGAGAGCTTCATAATACTATGTGAGTTCTGAAATTTCTATTTATTATGCTGGCCTCAGCAGGTTCAATCTACCAGGCTCCAGAAAACTTGCATATGCACAGTTTAGGATTTGGACAGGAACCTGAGTAAAATTTGTATTCCTACTTCCAGAATTTAGTCTCTTAGCTTCCTTTTCTCTTGCCTAGCATCACTTGTCTCATTGCATTAGCAAGCCAGAGTTCTAATCTCTGTTTTTAGCAGGTGTTTCTAAAGCTCAGTAAGAGCTGTGCTCTCTGGTTGGGCTTCAGCTCTTCATGGTATGGTTAGGAATTTTTTTGCAACCTGAAAGCTAGTGTGAAGCTTACCTTATATGCATTTTCTGTATCAAGATTCTCAGCACTGTGACATGTCCAGTGATTTTTTAATTTATTCTGTCTAGTTTTACAGCAAGAAAGGAAACCTAATACTAGCTATTTAGGAAAATGTTAACTATTTTATGATAATGTAATAAGTACCTATGTACCTACCATCCCAAATGAGAGCTGGAATCTTACAAATAATTTCTATCTAACCATTTGTTGTCCTTATACCATATTCATTACTCCTACAGTTTGTGGCAATTATTATATTGAACCCCATGCACATCATTTCTTTACTACCTATACATGTATGTGTGTATACACACATATGTATTTAAAAAAATTTATTCTATCTTTTAAAAGGTAAAACTACTCTGGTTTTTTCCACTTAAGCTCATTTATTTTGAGCTAAAATAACGTATGATGTTCCATAGTGTTATCGCTATATCACAGTTTTTAATCCACTCTTCCACCTATGGGCCTTTGGATTGTTTCTAAATTTTTGCTGTGGTGAAAATGCTGCTTTGAACCTATCTCCTGTTGTACATATGTAGGTGTTTCTCTTGTATATATTACATTTATAGGGTCAATTTTAAGAGATAATGCCTAAGTGTTTTCCAACAAGTTTTTTTAAAGAAATGACAGTTCTGTGAATTCATAAATGGAATAAAATGAATCAAGAGTAAAACATTAATTTTAAAAGTTGGACAATTGAACCATAGTTGGTGCCAGGAGGTACACTTGTCAATTTGACAGCAGTCAAATGAATGTTAAAAGAATGCACTTAAAAGTTTGCTTTTCTTCCTTCTTTTGTCTTTCCTCCTTTTTTCTCCTCCTTCCTCCCTCCTTTCTCCCCCCCCCCCCCACCTTTATGGCAGGGTATAAAACTTCCTTACATCAGCAGAGAAGCACCTTTGATGTGGACAGGAGTAGCTGGTGAAAGATAGACCTTAAAGAGTGTAGGGTCTAGTAGTTTTGTGTATAAAACTCTCTAGATTGCTGAGGAAAAATTAAATTGTATATAGTGATATTAAATTAGGGTACCTGGGCTCACCTAGATCATTCATGCTGTCGCTTGAGAATTTGTTTATTCTGTTTCCATAGTTGCCCCCTCTGCTACACACACATCTATCAGCAAATAAATTTCATGTTGACTTTCATCTCTGGAAACAGAGATGAGAATCTCTAAACCTTGTTTCCACATCTGAAGTTTTTGCCTTTTTTTCTTACTAGCTCTGAAGAATAAATTTTCTTTTTTCTCTCTCATACATGATGTTACTCTGTGAATTATCTCTTTCATTTTAGATGTTTATTGCTAAACACTGAGAAAACTAGATTTGGCAATTTTCTTTCTTGGTATAAATCTTCATGATCAGCAATGAGATGCTGGCACATGAATTGGAGTAAGATTTTCAATCCTCACAGGCTGATGATGGTGTCCTATCTCATTGCTGGTAGCTGCAGAAATGCAGGTGAGGCTTGTTAACCCAATCAGCCAGACATCTTCCTCCATCCAATCTTACAGATGGTTCAGATGTTTCAGAACACTCTCAGCATCTGTTTAAAATTCTCAAACTGCTTTCACCAAATTTGTTTAAATCTGTTTTGTGGTTACACTTGATTATACATCTGTAGATATTTGAAGATTGTCATTAAGAAATAAAAAGCTTTATGTCTTGCATTTATCTGATACTAACATTGCTTATAGTGCAGCTGTAAATGAAGAGGAAAATAAACGAAAACAAAGCCCCAAAGTATTTGATATTGGGATATTTAAAGAAATATAGCTTAACTTCATTTTATATGGGTTCAGAACATCATGCACATAGAGCAAATCTTAGTTTTCTATTAACTTTCATTATATTTTAAGTGATTTGATAATAGAATAAAAATGCTTTCTTTTACTTCCTTTACCCATATCCAGTGAAAAAATAACATTGATAGGGTTTTTGTTTTACAAGCAAGAAATAAAAGCATGGAAAAAAGAAAATATACCAAAATAGTAACAGCAAACACTTTGGGTCTTATAATTTTAAATATAACTAAAATATAAATAATGTGATCATGAATTTTATGAGAATTTAGTGAGCTAAAATGTGTAAAACATTTAGAATATGGCCTGAACAAATAATAAGCATTAATTAAATAATTATTATTATTAATTATACTTTTTAAATAAAATCAGGATTTCACTCTGAAAGTTTCACTGGAATTCAGTTACTAAATCAAATGTTATTTTTTCCAAGACTTCTATTATTGTCAAAGTTGCTTTTCTAAAAGGCTAAATTAATTCCATTTTCACAATAAACATATAAAATTGCTTTTTATAGTAAGCACTGGGTTCTTCTATATTATTTTATTTTTTATTTCATTGGGTGTTTAAAAAGTTTCCAAATATATTTTTAAAATATTTACTCATTATATTAGTTTGCTAGAGCTCCCAAAACAAAGTACCACATACTAGAGGGTTTCACGACAAACATTTTTTCTCATAGTTCTGTAGAAATCTAAGATCAAGGTGTCTACAGGTTTGGCCACTTTCTTGCTGAGACCTTGCATGGTCTTTCCTATGTGTTTGTGCATTCCTGGTGTCTCTTGGTGTGCCCAAATTTTCTCTAATAAGGACACCAGTGGGTTCCAATTAGGGTCCTATTCCTAATTCAGACATTTCTACTATGGCAGGCACTCGTTTGCAAGCATGTTGATATTAGTGGAATAAGACTGGATAGAAGGAAATGATGGTTAGTTAAGTGAAAGAGGAGAAGTAGATTATATGGATCTGAAAATACATACTATAAAGTAAAACAAAAATGCAAGAGAGAACAGAGAGAGGAGTTCATAGCTGTTGCAAGGATGTTTGGTAATTGTCCTGCTTTTAAATGGATTGAGACAACCCTTGGTCCCAAATATGGTTCCATTATAGTAAGGGTAACAGAGGGGTTTGGTGTAATCAAGTGACATAAATGTTATCTGTGCTTCACCTTAAAGCTTAATATTTTGTTGTTTTCTCTCAATTTATCATTTACTGCTTTTCTTATATTTTTTCTATTTTGTTATTTGAAATGTTACCTGAAATTTTCTTCTATATTCATTTTTATACATTTTTTCCTTGTTTTTTTTTCTTTTCACCTTTGTTGAGATGTGTACAATTGTGGGACAAAACTTAGCTGTTATCTTTTAAATTTTAACCTGGAACTTTTACCCTGGTGTAAGTGTTAAGTTTTGCTAAATCCTTTCCTAACACACTGACTATACAGAATTTCCTTCCTGTGGCATGTTGAAAAGCACCTATTTTAAACAAAGACAGTTATCAAATACTGTTAATTTTTTCTTTTAACTAATATTTGCTAAGTATCTATAATTTATCATGTGCTTTATGGGTACTGAGAGGGGAGCTGGTGGGAAAGAGTCTGTTTGGAGAACTTTCACTGTGACCTGTCAACTCAGTCTGAGGAAAATTTGTGTTCAAAGGAACTACTCTTAAACTAGGCCTTGGATCTCGCCTTGACTCTGCCCTAATCAAAAAGTTACTTGAGATGACTTGTCTCACGTTTTAAGTGTGTACAGACTCTGGGCCTTTGGGACTAGAAGTCAGAATCTTGATATTCAATTAATATTAACCTTGATGTCTACTTTCTTCTTGCTGTCTTACACATGAAAAATCTAGTTCATTAGAACTTATGCTAAGAGTTAGAAAAAGAAAGAGTATCTTGGTGTAAGTTGCTTAGACATAGAACCTGACAGGAATTTGGGTGTACATGCTTTATTGAGCTAGTGCTCTTCAGAGAAAACTGTAAGAAAATGAGTGAAGCATTGAAGGAAGAGCTAGTCTAGGATGTGGCCTCAGGTTACATTTAGTCATGGGAGTGGGAAACGCGTGAGCATGAATATTTCCTCCGAGTTGCTCCTCCCTTCTGTATACATCTATCTCAGTCACCCATTGGTAACATCTGTGCTGGGACGGGGGTAGCTTCCTGGGTGAGAAGGCTATCATGTTTTGAGGGCATTTCTATGGTGAACAGGGTGACATCTGAGCAATACCAGCAAGCTAACAGCAGCTGGAAGATGGGTGCACTCACCTGACAATGGCCATATGGGCCTGGGCCACAGAGCATAGCCACCACTAGCTCATGCCCCCTCAACCCCCACCAGTGTGTTTGTACCAACTTGGTAAATGGAATAGCCCCTGAATGATCTGAGGAACATAGCCCATGTGTTTCTGTCTTATATAGCAGAACTATTCTAGCATATACACTTTGCTGAGTCTTTTGATGCTCCCTTTTACAATCTTACAGGGCAGTTCTAGCATCTGTACTTCACGTAATGTAGACCTCCACTTTTTCAGCTTTCCAGGAGCTATCTAGTTGCATATTAATCTGCTGTGGCCCTTCAAGGGTTCGTTGAGGAAGACTGTCACTGAAGGTGGATAGTCATGTCAGTATAGTAGCCAGCACCCCTAGCAACTGGGGGAGGCTTTGTGAGCCCGGCGAAGGGGATCTGGGAATGACACTAACTGTCTACCATAAGGAGACAAAATTGTGTCTATCTTCTTGGAATGAGGAGACTTAAGGATTGTCTTTAGATTTCAGTGTTTTACCATATGATAAGAACTAGCTGTTTTGTCTAGAGAAAAAGGAATCTATATATTTCATAGAGTAGTTAGCGACAAAAATTTTAAAAAAATGATCTAAGTGTTTACATATATAGCAAAAGATAATTATTGAATGGATTTTATACTGCAAAGATATCAGTTTCTTTTTTTTTTAATCTTTACCCAAGGATATGTTTATTGAGAGAGAAAGAGAGAGAGAGAGAGAGAGAGAGAGAGAGAGAGAGAGGTGAGAGAGAATGTGTGAGAGAAATATAAGAGAGAAACATTAATTGGTTGCCTCCCACATGCAACCTATGCAACCTATGTATGTACCCTGACCCTGAATCAAACCCATGACCTTTTGGTCTACAGGATGACAATACAACCAACTGAGCCATCTGGCCAGGGCAATAGCTATGGTTTAATATTGGGAAATTTGCCACTATCTTATCTAATATGGCATTAACATTTCTTTCTTTTCACTCATGATTCCAGAAATTTTTCTTTATACTTGAAGATACTACTACTGATGGAGTGCTTACTTTTTAAGTGTAGTTATTCAATCACATATGACTATATAGTACTCAAATGGGGAAATTTCTAAGACTTTCATTTATTACATCTATTTGTAGAGCAAAAGAATAAAATACTATCCCATTATAAGAAAACACTTTTATAAAATGGGTATTTCATTTTAAAATGTAATATATGCTGACTTGGTTGGGTAGTTCAGTTGGTTAGATCTTCATATTCATGCTCCAAGGTTATGGGTTCAACCCCAGTCAGGGTACATAGAAGAATCAACCAAATGAATACATAAATAAGTGGAACAACAAATCGATGTCTCTCTCTCTTTAAAATCAATAAATTAAAAATTTTTAATTTAAAATGTAATATATGCTTGGTGTTGGTAAAAAGTTGTTAAAGCAGTGTTCTCATTTCATCATACTTGAGGTCCCTACATCATTGACAACTCAGTAGATTTCCTCTGGTGCATGTGCCATTTGGAGTCCTGTTACAGAGGCTGCTAAGTGCGCTATCTTGGAGAAAGGATCATCTTCCAATGTCGCTCCCTGATGCCTTTTTAGTTTTCCAATGAATGTCAAAGACTAAATGCTCTGGTTTTTGATTGAGGGTGAAGAAACTGATGGCTACCTAATTTTTATCTTTTTATCTTTCGTGGACACCTATTCTTTCTTCATTGCTATGACTTTTTAATTTTACCTTATACTTATATTTCCTGTTAACAACTCTAAGGGAGCAGTACTAAGGAAGTAGGCTTGGGGTTTATAGGTAAGTCATTTATTTTTAATGTGAATAACTGAAATGTACTAGATCTTTCTTGTTGCACATGACTTCTTATCTGAAAGTATATTTAGAATTCTATATATATATATATTTTTTTTTTCTTATCTGGTATTTATTGCTCTGTAAGGCAGCTAATACTTGAGTATAAAGTGTATTAATTATAGGTGGGCATGACAGGCATTACAGTATACTGCTTAAAGTGTATTAATTATACACTTTTCCATATTAAATCTAGTTTGTCTTTCAGTGGGGCAAGCTTTTGGTAACTTTTAGATAAATGTTAAAAACATCCTACTTATTTATTCACTTTTTCAGAGTTTTGGAAAATTAATTTGTGAAGCCTTGTTCTCTTTTATAGCTTTACATGATAAATTGTTTACTGCCTCTTGTGATGTGAATTTTTATATTCAGGCGTGAAGGGTGCTAAGAGAACACCTCTCTTAATATTCATTTAAAGTTTTCTTTTTTTATGAAGTAATGTGTTAAGTCAAAAGACAAACGAAAAATGCATAGTCACAGTCAAATACTTGTATGTTAGTTTTGCTATTGGTATTTTTTAGAGCCAGAGAAATTGATTTTATTGTGGTTGTTAATTTTCTATTGGTATGTGTGATATATTTTTAGTAAGAATTGTAAGCTGATTTTATTATGTGTTTTGCTAGCTATCTGTAAACTGACATAATTTTGACAATTCAAAAATACTTGTAATGCTTATGAAATATGAAAAAAGAAGGTAATGTTTTGAGGATAGTCCCTTGAAGTAAGATTAAAATAAATAATCAAAGAAAAATAATCTAAGTTGCATTCTACATAGTTAGAACAATGAACTTTAAAGCATGTGACTAACAGTTGAGTGTATTTTCTTTTGCATGTTCAGTAAATAATTTGATTTTAATATTCTTCTAATTGCTAACTGCAGAGCAGTTGCAAATGTATCTGTGTATATGCTTACGTGTATATGATGCATGTGCACACACAAATGCAGCCCGAAAAGTGAAAATTAAAAGGATGACATGGCTTTGATCTTAAATAAATAAAGCCAAAAAATCCGGTCCAACGTGGGACTTAATATATATTGTGATTTCATTTTCCGTATTAAAATTAAAAAAGAATTTAAATTACAGTTGATATGCAATATAATATTAGTTTCAGGTATACCTGCCTAGTAATTGGACACTTAAATAATTTACAGAGTGATCCCCCCAAAACTCTAGTACCACCTGACATCATGCATAGTTGTTACAGTATTATTGACTATATTTTTATGTGGTACTTTACAGCCCCATGACTGTTTTTTTAGCCAGCAATTTGTGCATCTTAATCCCTTCCCCCTTTTCACTCATCCCTCCAGCCCTGCTTCCATCTGGCAACCATCAATTTATTCTTTGTATCTATCTGCAAGTTTCTGTTTTATTTGTCCAGTTCAGATTCCACATATAGACGAAGTCATATTATATGTTATTGATTATACTTTAAGGACAAGTAAAGTATGAAAATGTAATTGCCCTTTTAGGAAAATCATTAATTATGTCATGATTTAGCACCACAGAGAGTCAAGAAAAGACCAGAGGTGTCTGGGTTGTGGCTCCCTGTACCTGTTGTGTAGATGCTGCAAGGCAGACAGGTATTTAGAGCAGTCTTCCACTGCAGTTTCTAAGATAGGAGTGACACTAACCCCCGGGACATTCCCTTAGAGAGTGAAGAAGCTACTTTGACAGTAAGACAAGACCACGGGTGCAACTTCCAGCAAGACTGGGTCCTGTTTTATTCCTGGTTTGCATGAGAGGACTTGCCATAGCGAGTGATAAACAGAATATGTAGTGTGGCTGAAATAGCAGAAGACTCATGCAGGGAATTGGGAACTGACTCTAACAGTTTAAGTATCAATGAATTAAATACAGACAAACTGGTTTTCTTCATTTGAATTTTGAAAGTAAGATCACAGGTAATATTACCTTAGTAATATTTAAATTTTACAGTTACAAAGCATTTTTAAATGCAAGTTTTAACTCAGTAGTATGGCATACAATAGTTCAGAACTGTATTTTATCTGTGGCTTTTGCATTGGAAGGGCATCCCAAGACATTTTTAGTTAGGAATTTGTTAGGAACAAGTTCACATGACATTTTGAAATGAAGAGATAAAAGAAATAAGAAGTGAAGAAAGGTGAAAACCTTTTATTTATCAGGATATGTCTAAAAGCATTCATTTTTTTTAAACCCTAATAGCCACCTTCCCTTGAGCTTTTTTTTTTCTTTTTTTTTAGACTTTATTTTTAATTATTTTTAGAAAGAGGGGAGGAGAGAGAGACAGAAAGGGAGAGAGACATTAATGTATGGTTGCTTTTCACCTGCCTCCAGCCACAGACCTGGCTGGAGACCTGTTTTGCAACCTTGTTATGTGCCCTGGCTGGGGAATCGAACCTGCGACCTTTGGGTTCGCAGGCCGGTGCCTTATCCACTGTGCTACCAGCCAGTGCTCTAAAAGCCTTCATTTTTAAGTAACCAAAATGTTGATTCTACTTATGATAAATATATGTATATCTCATACTAGCTACAATAAACATTAAATATTTCCATTAATAGTTGGCTTTACCATCTTTAAGTCAAGTAGTTTAAGCTGAGTTTTATTTTCCCCTGTAGGTATTCATATAATAAATGGAGACTTTCAATATTATTACATTAAACTGAGTTTTTCCCCCTCCTAATCTGAAGACTCTTTTCTTAGAAGTTTCATAATAGCTAACAGGTACTTTACATTGTTGCGTAAAATTTTACTCAGGGAAACTCATGAGTATTGATTCTGTTACCAAAGTTAATAGATAAAACATCAAGTAAGTAGTAATTTATTAATATATAAATCCAAGCTTACAAATATTTGCTGCCTTTCACAAAGATTCTGAGGACATAGCTAGTGTCTCAGAATCTTTTACTGCGCTGTTTTCTTTCTTTTGAAATACTAGATAGGACAGAATTTGTTAAAATGCACCTTCAACCAATTATGTATAATCATGCTTACTTTTTTCATAATTTTACTCTTACACAATGTTTTGTTTTATATTATAATGTTGTTTTCTCAACATTTAACTAATTAAAAAAAAGATTTTATTAATTATTTTCAGAGAGAGGGGAAGGGAGAAAAGCAGAGAGTGAGAGAAACTTCAATGTATGTTTGCCTTTCACCTTCCTCCAACTACAGATCTGGCTGGAGACCTGGTTATGTTGCCCTGGTTGGGAACCTTATCCACTGTGCCACCAGACAGGGTCTAATTTTTAATATAATACTTATCTAAAGGTCTTCATTTACTTATGAATCTTAAGTTTTGTTTTGGGTTATATTGGTATAGCTTAAGATGTATGTTTCTATGAGATTATGTATTTTGGCCTTTAGTTTCCTTTCACAGTATTTGATCATCTTCAATTTCCCACCTAGATGTCTGAATATTTATTATTTTATTTTACTTTCAAGTTCTTATTATTGTACTCCATTCAATTTATTGTTTTTGGAATTATATTTAATTGGAAAAACAAAATAATAGTCCATAGATCATAAGGTGTGTAGACACTCTGTGATCTTACAAAGTATCCACTATAACTCTTGTCACTTTATTGCGCTATTGTAGATTCTTCTCTACTATTGTAACTGTGAAATAAAAAGCTCATTAAAAAAATTTTAAATTGTAGTGTTAGGTAGCCTTGTGACTCAATTCTGGACAAAGGGATCAAGTTTACAGGGTAGCCTCTCTAGCTTTTCTGTTTTCCCCCCATGGCACATGCAAGAAATGCCTGAGCTGCAGTATCAAAGTCCAGAATTGTAGAGCAGTACATTATTTAGCGAGCCTAGTGCTTTGTCGGCATCAGTTAGTGCTGTACTAGTCCTCGACTGACTTCTTGTGCAAGTCAAATAAATACTTCTCCCATCAAAAATTCTGTTTGATGCATTTTCTGGGACTTGCAGTGAAGTGCAGTTTAAACTAATTATTAGATTACCTCTCAGAACTGAGCTTCAAAAATGTCTATATGAAATTGAAAAGTTTCTGTTCAGCTAAAGAAAATATCAGCAAAATTCAAAGGGAACCAACTGTATGGGAAAACATAATTGCCAATGATACCTCAGACAAGGGTCTGATCTCCAAAATATACAAAGAACTAATGTGACTCAACACCAGGGAGACAGACAGCCCAATTAAAAAATGGGCAAAGGACCTGAACAGA